>JAMYXO010000116.1:30000-78823 GCA_033310375.1 Conus canariensis
GGGAGAACAGTAAGGAATGAAGAAGATACGACGTTTCGGGCCCTAGGCCCTTCTTCACAGGGAGAACAGTAAGGAATGAAGAAGATACGACGTTTCGGGCCCTAGGCCCTTCTTCACAGGGAGAACAGTAAGGAATGAAGAAGATACGACGTTTCAGGCCCTAGGCCCTTCTTCATAGGGAGAACAGTAAGGAATGAAGAAGATACGACGTTTCAGGCCCTAGGCCCTTCTTCATAGGGAGAACAGTAAGGAATGAAGAAGATACGACGTTTCAGGCCCTAGGCCCTTCTTCACAGGGAGAACAGTAAGGAATGAAGAAGATACGACGTTTCAGGCCCTAGGCCCTTCTTCACAGGGAGAACAGTAAGGAATGAAGAAGATACGACGTTTCGGGCCCTAGGCCCTTCTTCACAGGGAGAACAGTAAGGAATGAAGAAGATACGACGTTTCGGGCCCTAGGCCCTTCTTCACAGGGAGAACAGTGAGGAATGAAGAAGATACGACGTTTCAGGCCCTAGGCCCTTCTTCACAGGGAGAACAGTAAGGAATGAAGAAGATACGACGTTTCAGGCCCTAGGCCCTTCTTCACAGGGAGAACAGTGAGGAATGAAGAAGATACGACGTTTCAGGCCCTAGGCCCTTCTTCACAGGGAGAAAAGTAAGGAATGAAGAAGATACGACGTTTCAGGCCCTAGGCCCTTCTTCACAGGGAGAACAGTAAGGAATGAAGAAGATACGACGTTTCAGGCCCTAGGCCCTTCTTCACAGGGAGAACAGTAAGGAATGAAGAAGATACGACGTTTCAGGCCCTAGGCCCTTCTTCACAGGGAGAACAGTAAGGAATGAAGAAGATACGACGTTTCAGGCCCTAGGCCCTTCTTCACAGGGAGAACAGTCAGGAATGAAGAAGATACGACGTTTCAGGCCCTAGGCCCTTCTTCACAGGGAGAACAGTCAGGAATGAAGAAGATACGACGTTTCGGGCCCTAGGCCCTTCTTCACAGGGAGAACAGTGAGGAATGAAGAAGATACGACGTTTCAGGCCCTAGGCCCTTCTTCACAGGGAGAACAGTAAGGAATGAAGAAGATACGACGTTTCAGGCCCTAGGCCCTTCTTCACAGGGAGAACAGTCAGGAGTGAAGAAGAGAAGAGAGCAAACCCAGACAGAAGTCAAACTACAAACAGTGAGAAGTCATCAAGAGGAAAAGGCAAAGAAGAAAAAAGGGGAGCATTATTGACAGCAGAGAGGGACGGTTGAACAGTTGCTGTAAACAAAAAATGGGGGGGGGGGGGGGGGGGAAAGGAGAGGGGGGTTGGTGGCATGATGTGTGTGTGTGTGTGTGTGTGTGTGTGTGTGTGTGTGTGTGTGTGTGTGTGTGTGTGTAAGTGAGTTAGAGTGTGCATGATGTGTGCTTGAGAGATAGAGAGCGAGCGAGCGAGCGGCGAGGCGAGCGAGAGGAGAGAGAGAGAGAGAGGAGAGAGAGAGAGAGAAGAGAGAGAGAGAGAGAGAGAGAGAGAGAGAGAGAGAATTCTTCGGTTTAATGTGTAATAATCATTCACGTGTGAATTATCTGCTGACTCTAGAATAATAATGGAATATTATGTATGATGTGTGTGTGTGTGTGTGTGTGTGTGTGTGTGTGTGTGTGTGTGTGTGTGTGTGTGTGTGTGTGTGAGTGAGTGAGTGAGTTAGAGTGTGCATATATGTGTGTGAGAGAGAGAGCGAGCGAACGAGCGAGCGAGAGAGAGAGAGAGAGAGAGAGAGAGAGAGAGAGGAGGAAAGAGAGAGAGAGAGAGAGAGAGAGAGAGACAGACAGACAGACAGGAGAGAGAGAGAGAGAGAGAGAGAGAGGAGAGAGAGAGAGAGAGAGAGATAATTCTTCGGTCTAATGTGTTTCACTACAGGTGATATCAATCTGCTGGAGGATATGGAATGTGCCTGTTTTATCTGTATGATCGTACACTCTCACAGTGTGTTGTATGGACAACCATTTAATTATGATCATATGAATGGGTGTGTACTGTGAATGGATGTGTGTGTGTGTGTGTGTGTGTGTGTGTGTGTGTGTGTGTGTGTGTGTGTGTGTGTGTGTGGAGGATGAAGGGAGAAGGAGGGGGAAAGTAAACAGGTAGGGAAGGGTATGAACGAAAGACTTTGGGAAGTGTGTAAATGCACCCCAAAGCATATGTTCATACTAGAAGAGGAATAAGTTTCATCAGTAGTGTATAGCAATCAAACATTAAAATAAACCCTGTAAATTATCAAGGTTAAATACCCACTGGACTGTGTGAAAAACATTGGCAAACTGAGTGCAGAAAAGAATTGCGGTTGATCCACAAGACTTTCAAAAACAGTTCCCTTTCTCTTTGACAATAGATCAATGAAAGATCAAAGCCGAGTGTTTCTCCGTATAAGCATCATACCTTTAAAGAATTGGTTTTAAGAGAACTTAAGCACATCCTGTGCATTTAACTTCCATTTTCTCTCAAAACAGAAAAGTAATTGTTTCATGAGCTTTCAGATTAATTCCAGCATTAACCTTAACACAGTTGTGATATCATTGAATTTCTGAGCTCCTGAACAAGTTTTTTTAAACAATTATTGGAGTTCTATCTGTAACAGTATAAGCCTAAAAGAAAGTTATGTGGAATTTAGAAAAAGAAGGGGTTAGTTACCGCCAAGGACATAGACAAACAAGATACAGGACTGTGTGAAAAACAGTGGCAAACTGCGGTGTGGAGTTGAATCTTTAGTAATTTGGGCTGCCTTTCTTGCAGCCTGATCTGTCCTACCATTTGCTGAAATCCCATAATAAGGGGGGACCCAATGAATCAATTTGTAGTACCTTCCAGGGATAAAGATTTACCTCTCATACTGATATTACCGCAGCAATAAGTTTCCCTGCTTTAGTGCTGTGATGAAATACATTGTTGAATATGGTATGGTGTAGGAATGGGATGAAGCGCCACAAAGCATGAACATTTGTTGGAGAAATTGAAAGGATCTGGTAGAACACACACACACACACACACACACACACACACACACACGAACGCACGCACGCATGCACGCACGCATGCACGCACGCACGCACGCACGCACGCACGCACGCACGCACACACACACACACACACACTCACTCACTCACTCACTCACTCACTCTGTTTGTACTGTGTGCATGCGTAAGTGTGCACCATTCACAAGGTTGAAAAAAAGGATTTTTGCGTGTATGTGTGTACTATTTGTATGAAGTGGTGTTTAAATCAGTAATAATCATTTCAATGTCAGCCTAATCCTCCTTTCTCAATGCAATCATCTTAATAGTACTTTATCTATTAATAAGTGAGCTAGCATAGACCTGGTCAGATTAACAAATTGTTTGCCATATAAAGTCAACCTAGTCCTTTGTTCATAAAGCAAAGCATTCTTGGTTACAGCCTTTAATTTACTGTTTTCCCTAAACTGTTTTATTTGGTTTCCCTTTTCAGATAAAGCTGAAGCGCCTGAACACAACTTACATGGCTGGCACACCCATATCAATATTACTGCAACTTCATCACCATCGATAAAAGCTGGATGGAAATCTCATCTGTGCAAAAAAAAAAAAAAAAAAAAAGGGGGGGGGGGGGAGGCAGTGACAGTGGTGATGGTTAAACAACATCTGTTTCTGTCCATGTAGAAACCAAGCTCAAAAACAACTTTCACAACGTTCCTGTCTGCATTTATGTCCCTTTAGTGAATACTGTACCCCAGTACATGCATCCTTACAAGACAATAGCAGATCATGAAGTGCATTTCTCCAGCTGTGAGGTTGGTGTGGTGTACATAGCTCTTTGTGATCGCTTCACCATAACGACAGGCCCATTTCTGAATGTTTCTTCACCACATGCACACTGACAACTATTGCGTGCACAGTTCCGTGGGATGCCCTTTATGTTGTGCTGATGGCTTCAGAAATGTGTGAACCAGCACCCACAGCTGTGCTAAGGGGCTGTGAACAGAAAACCCAAACGCCCATTAAACACCCACCAAACGCCTATCAAACGCCTATTTTGCGCCGAATTTGAGAAGACAAGTGATTGCTCGTTCTTCTTTTTCATTGCCCTGAATGTTGCTTACCTTGCCTGAAGAAGACCTAAGAGGTGGAAACGCGTCGTGTTTTGTCTTGTGATGTGTTTGTCCATGTTAACCAGTGGGAGTGATTTAAAGGAGTTCTCAACATGATTGATGAAATCACCTTTCCAGTGAAATCAATCAATCCTAACCCAAGAGGAGTTCTCAACATGATTGATGAAATCACCTGTCCAGTGAAATCAACCAATCCTGACCCAAGAGGAGTTCTCAACATGATTGATGAAATAGCCTGTCCAGTGGATTCAAAGCTTCATCACTTCAAAGGGGCCCTGCTTCATAAGTGATGGCATCACCTGTCCAAAAAATCAATTGATTGTCATCTTCAACAGATCTGCTATATGAATGATTAAGTCACCTGTCCAGGGATATTAATCCTTGTTCATCTCTGAGAGGCCCTGCTACATGAATGATGAAATCACCTGTCCTGTGAAATCAATCCATTCTATCCTGAAAGAGGCCCTGCTACATGTATGATGAAGTCACCTGTCCTGTGAAATCAATCCATTATCACCCGAAAGAGGCCCTGCTACATGAATGATGAAGTCACCTGTCCTGCGAAATCAACCCATTCTATCCTGAAAGAGGCCCTGCTACATGTATGATGAAGTCACCTGTCCAGTGAAATCAACCCATTCTCACCTGAAAGAGGCCCTGCTATATGAATAATGAGGTCACCTGTCCAGTGAAATCAATCAATTCTATCCTGAAAGAGGCCCTGCTACATGAATAATGAGGTCAACTGTCCAGTGAAATCAATCCCTTCTCACTTCAAAGAGGCCCTGCTACATGAATGATGAACTCCAACATGAAAACAAAAGCTGCTCTCCAACAATGTGAAATCCGCTTGTGGGGAAATACTAATCCACCTTAAAAAAAATAAATAAATAAAGAACCCCTGCATAAGCAGCCAATAGCAAGGGAAAGCACTATTTGAAGAAATAGTGTGCTGCTAAATGTCTGAAAGATAAGATTGAAGGGACTCTTCAACATGAGAAAACAGTTCCAAGTCTTCTCTGGTACGTTGTCTACCTTTACCTGGAATTAGACTGCCCCATTGTGTGCTGCTGATACTGACACTGTGACAAAGACATGTGGGATGGGATAATGAGTGACACTGTGACAAAGACATGTGGGATGGGATAATGAGTGACACTGTGACAAAGACATGTGGGATGGGATAATGAGTGACACTGTGACAAAGACATGTGGGATGAGACAATGAGTGACACTGTGACAAAGACACGTGGGGTGAGACAATGAGTGACACTGTGACAAAGAATGAGGGGTGAGACAATGACATTGTGACAAAGACATGTGGGATGAGACAATGAGTGACACTGTGACAAAGACATGTGGGATGAGACAATGAGTGACACTGTGACAAAGACATGTGGGGTGAGACACTGAGTGACACTATGACAAAGACATGTGGGGTGAGACAATGAGTGACACTGTGACAAAGACATGTGGGATAAGTCAGTGTATAAGGAGCCGCAATGCGTGACAGTATGACAAAGACATGTGGGGTGAGACAATGAGTGACACTGTGAAAAAGACATGTGGGGTGAGTCAATGTTTATGGAGCCGCAATGAGTGACACTATGACAAAGACAAGTGGGGTGAGACAATGAGTGACACTGTGACAAAACATGTGGGATAAGTCAGTGTATAAGAGGCGGCAATAAGTGACACTATGATAAAGACATGTGGGGCAAGTCAATGTATAAGGAGCGGCAATAAGTGACACTATGATAAAGACATGTGGGGTGAGTCAATGTGTAAGGAGCCGCAATGAGTGACACTATGACAAAGACATGTGGGGTGAGTCAATGTGTAAGGAGCCGCAATGAGTGACACTATGACAAAGACATGTGGGGTGATTCAATGTATAAGGAGCCGTAATGAGTGACACTATGACAAAGACAAGTGGGGTGAGTCAATGTATAAGGAGCCGCAATGAGTGACACTATGACAAAGACATGTGGGGTGAGGCAATATATAATGAGCCGTAATGAGTGACACTATGACAAAGACATGTGGGGCGAGTAAATGTATGAGGAGCCACAATGAGTGACACTATGACAAAGACATGAGGGGTGAGGCAATGTATAATGAGCCACAATGAGTGACACTATGACAAAGACATGTGGGGTGAGTAAGTGTGTAAGGAGCCGTAATGAGTGACACTATGACAACGACATGTGGGGCGAGTCAATGTATAAGGAGCCGCAATGAGTGACACTGTGGCAAAGGCATGTGGGGTGAGCCAATGCGTAAGGAGCCGAAATGAATAACACTATGACAAAGACATGTGGGGTGAGACAATGTATAAGGAGCCGCAATTAATGACACTGTGACAAAGGCATGTGTGGTGAGTCAGTGTATAAAGAGCCGCAATGAATGACACTGTGACAAAGACGTGGGGTGAGTCAATGTATAAGGAGCCGCAATGAGCGACACTGTGACAAAGACATGTGGGGTGAGTCAATGTATAAGGAGCCAGAATGAGTGACACTGTGACAAAGACATGTGGGGTGGGTCAATGAGTGACACTGTGACAAAGACATGTCGGGTGAGTCAATGTATAAGGAGAGCAATGAGTGACACTGTTACAAAGACATGTGGGGTGGGTCAAGGTGTAATGAGCCACAATGAGTGACACTGTAACAAAGATATGTGGGGTGAGTCAAAGTATAAGGAGCCAAAATGTGTGAACACTGTGACAAAGACATGTGGGGTGGGTCAATGAGTGACACTGTGACAAAGACATGTGGGGTATGTCAATGAGTGACACTATGACAAAGACATGTGGGTTGAGTCAATGTATAAGGAGCAGCAATGAGTGACACTGTTACAAAGATATGTAGGATGAGTCAATGAGTGACACAGTGACAAAGACATTGGGATGAGTCAATGTGTAAGGAGCCGCAATGAGTGACATTGTGACAAAGACATGTGGGGTGAGTCAATATATAAGGAGTCACGAGTGACACTATGACAAAGATATGTGGGGTGGGACAATAAGTGACACTGTGACAAAGACATGTGGAGTGAGTCAATGTATAAGGAGGGCAATGAGTGACACTGTGACAAAGACATGTGGGGTGGGTCAATGTATAAGGAGGGCAATGAGTGACACTGTGACAAAGATATGTGGGGTGGGTCAAGGTATAATGAGCCACAATGAGTGACACTGTGACAAAGACATGTGGGGGGAGTCAATGTGTAAGGAGCCAGAATGAGTGACACTGTGACAAAGACATGTGGGGTGGGTCAATGAGTGACACTGTGACAAAGACATGTGGGGTATGTCAATGAGTGACACTGTGACAGAGACATGTGGGGTCAGTCAATGTATAAGGAGCAGCAATGAGTGACACTGTGACAAAGACATGTCAGGTGAGTCAATGAGTGACACAGTGACAAAAACAATTGGGGTGAGTCAGTATGAAAGCAGCCGCAATGGTTGACATTGCGACAAAGACATACGGGGTGAGTCAATGCATAAGGAGTCACGAGTGACACTATGACAAAGATATGTGGGGTGGGTCAATGAATGACACTATGACAAAGACATGTTGGATGAGTCAATGTGTGACACTATGGCAAAAACATGTGGGGTGAGTCAGTTTATAAGGACCCACAATGAGTGACACTGTGACCAAAAAATGTGTGGTAAGTCAATGAGTGACACTATGACAAACACATGTGGGGTGAGTCAAAGTATAAGGAGTCACAATGAGTGACACTCTGACAAAAACAAGTGGGGTGAGACAATGAGTGACACTGTGACCAAGACATGTCGGGTGGGTCAATGTCTAAGGAGCCACAATGAGTGACATTGTGACAAAGACATGTGGGGTGAGTCAATGAGTGACACAGTGACCAAGACATGTGGGGTGAGTCAGTGTATAATTAGCCGCAATGAGTGACACTATGACAAAGACATGTGGGGTGAGTCAATGGATAAGGAGCCGCAATGAGTGACAAGTGACAATGACATGTGGGGTGAGACAATCAGTGACACTGTGAGAAAGACATTTGGGGTGATTCAATGTCTAAGGAGCCGCAATGATTGACACTGTGACAAAGACATGTAGGGTGGGTCAATGTAAAACGAGCCACAATGAGTGACACTGTGACAAAGACACGTGGGGTGGGTCAATGTAAAACGAGCCACAATGAGTGACATTATGACAAAGACATATGGGGTGGGTCAATGAGTGTAATTGTGACAAAGACATGTGGGGCGGGTCAATGTATATGGAACCGCAATGAGTAACACTGTTACGGAGACATGTGGGGTGGGTCAATGAGCGACACTGTTACAGAGACATGTGGGGTGGGTCAATGAGTGACAGTATGACAAAAAACACGTAGGGTGAGTCAATGTATAAGCAGCCGCAATGGGTGACACTGTGACAAAGACATGTGGGGTTAGTCAATGAGAGACACAGTGACAAAGACATGTAGTGTGAGTCAATGTATAAGGAGCCGCAATGAGTGACACTGTGACAAAGACATATGGGGTGGGTCAATGTATAAGGAGCCGCAATCAGTGACACTGTGACAAAGACATGTAGTGTGAGACAATGTATAAGGAGTCACAATGAGTGACACTATGACAAAGATATGTGGAGTGGGTTAATGTATAAGAAGCCACAATGAGTGAGACTATGTCAAAGACATGTGGGGTGAGTCAATGAGTGACACTATGACAAGGATATGTGGAGTGAGTCAATGAGTGACACTATGACAAAGACATGTGGGTGAGTAAATGAGTGACACTATGACAAAGACAAGTGGGGTGAGTCAGTGTATAAGGATCAACAATGAGTGACACTATGACAAAGACATGTGCGGTGAGTCAATGTATAAGGAGCCACAATGAGTGACACTATGACAAAATCATGTGGGTGTGAGACAATGAGTGACACTGTGACAAAGACATGTGCGGTGAACCAGTGTATAGGGAGCCACAATGAGTGACACTGTGAGAAAGACATGTGGGGTGAGTCAATGTATAGGGAGCCGCAATGAGTGACACTATGACGAAGACATGTGGGGTGAGTCAATGTATAAGAAGCTGCAATGAGTGACACTGTGACAAAGATATGTGTGGTGGGTCAGTGTATGAGGAGCCGCAATGAGTGACAATGTGACAAAGATATGTGGGGTGAGACAATGAGTGACTCTGTGACAAAGACATGTGGTGTGAGATAATGAGTTACAATGTGATAAAGACATACGGGGTGAGTCAATGAGTGACACTATGAGAAAGACAAGTGGGGTGAGTCAATGTATGAGGAGGAACAATGAGTGACACTCTAACAAAAACATGTGGTGTGGGACAATGATTGACACTGTGACAAAGAGATGTGGGGAGAGTCAGTGTATAAGGACCGACAATGAATGACATTGTGACAAAGACATGTGGGGTGGGTCAATGTATAAGGAGCCGCAATGAGTGACACTGTGACAAATACATGTGGGGTGAGTCAATGAGTGACACTGTGACAAAGACATGTGGGGTGAGACAATGAGTGACACTGCGACAAAGACATGTGACGTGAGTCAATGAGTGACACTATGACTAAAACATATGAGGTGAGTCAATGCGTAAGGAGCCACAATGAGTGACACTATGAGAAAGACATGTGGAGTGAGTCAATGAGTGACACTGTGACAAACATATGTGGGGTGAGTCAATGTATTAGGTGCCGCAATGAGTGACACTAAAACAAAGACATGTGGGGTGAGTCAATGTATAAGGAGCCACAATGAGTGACACTGTAACAAAGACATGTGGGGGAGTCAATGTATAAGAGGCCACAATGAGTGACGCTAAAACAAAGACATGTGGGGTGAGACAATGAGTGAGACTGTGACAAAGACATGTGGGGTGAGTCAATGTATATGGAACCACAATGAGTGACACAGTGACAAAGACATGTGGGGTGAGACAATGATTAAGGAGCCGCTATTAGTAACACTATGACAAAGATATGTGGAGTGAGACAATGAGTGACACTGTGACAAAGACGTGTGGGGTGTGATAGTGTATAAGGAGACGCAATGAGTGACACTGTGCCAAAGACATGTTGGGTGGGTCAATGAGTGACACTGTGACAAAGACAAGTGGGGTATGTCAATAAGTTACACTGTGACAAAGACACGTGGGGTGTGTCGATGTGTAAAGAGCCGCATTGAGTGACATTGTGACAAAGACATGTCGGGTGAGTCAATGTATAAGGAGTCACAGTGAGTGACACTATGACAAAGATATGTGGGGTGGGTCAATGAATGACACTATGTCAAAGATATGTGGGGTGAGTCAATGAGTGACACTATGACAAAGATATCTGGGATGAGTCAATGACTGACACTATGACAAAGACATGTCGGATGAGTCAATGAGTGCCACTATGACAAAGACATGTGGGGTGAGTCAGTTTATAAGGAGCCACAATGAGTGACATTGTGACAAAGACATGTGGGGTAAGTCAATGAGTGACACTATGACAAAGACATGTGCGGTGAGTCAATGTATAAGGAGACTCAATGAATGACACTATGACAAAAACAAGAGGGGTGAGACAATGAGTGACACTGTGACCAAGACATGCGGGGTGGGTCAATGTATAAGCAGCCATAATGAGTGACACTGTGACAAAGAAATGTTGGGAGAGTCAATGAGTGACACAGTGACAAAGACATGTGGGGTAAGTCAGTGTAAAAGGAGCCGAATGAGTGACACTGTGCGAAAGACATGTGGAGTGAGTCAGTGTATACGTAGCCGCAATGAGTGACACAAAGACATGTGGGGTGAGTCAATGTATAAGGAGCCGAAATGAGTGACACTGTGACAATGACATGTTGGGTGAGACAATGAGTGACACAGTGATAAAGACATGTGGGGATAGTCAATGTATAAGGAGCCGCAATGAGTGACACTGTGACAAAGACATGTGGGGTGGGTCAATGTAAAACGAGCCAGGATGAGTGACACTGTGACAAAGACATGTGGGGTGGGTCAATGAGTGTAACTGTGACAAAGACATGTGGGGTGGGTCAATGTATATGGAGCCGCAATGAGTGACACTGTTATAGAGACATGTTGGGTTGGTCAATGAGTGACACTGTGACAAAAAATGTAGGGTGAGTCAATGTATAAGCAGCTGTAATGGGTGACACTGTGTCAAAGACATGAGGGGTTAGTCAATGAGTGACAAAGACATGTAGTGTGAGTCAATGTATAAGGAGCCGAAATGAGTGACATTGTGGCAAAGACATGTGGGGTGGGTCAATGTATAAGTAGCAGCAATGAGTGGCACTGTGACAAAGACATGTATGGTGACACAATGTATAAGGTGTCACAATGAGTGACACTATGACAAAGATATGTGGGGCGGGTCAATGTATAAGGAGCCACAATGAGTGACACTGTGACAAAGACATGCGGGGTGGGTCTCTGAGTGACACTATGACAAAGACATGTGGGGTGAGTCAATTAGTGACACTATGACAAAAACATGTGGGGTGAATAAATGAGTGACACTATGACAAAGACATGTGGGGTGAGACAGTGTATAAGGACCAACAATGAGTGACACTGTGACAATCACATATGGGGTGAGTCCATGAGTGACACTATGACAATGACATGTTCGGTGAGTCAATGTATAAGGAGCCACAATGAGTGACACTATGACAAAAACATATGGTGTAGGACAATGAGTGACACTGTGACAAAGAGATGTGCTGTGATTCAGTGTATCGGGAGCCACAATGAGTGACACTATGACAAAGACGTGTGGGGTTAGTCAATGTATAAGCAGCCGCAATGAGTGACACTATGACAAAGACATGTGGAGTGAGTCAATGTATAAGGAGCCACAATGAGTGACACTATGACAAAGACATGTTGGGTGAGTCAATGTATAAGGAGCTGCAACGAGTGACAGTGTGACAAAGACATGTGGGGTGAGTCAATGTATAAGGAGGTGCAATGAGTGACACTGAAACAAAGAAATGTGGGGTGAGTCAATGTATAAGGAGCCACAATGAGTGACACGTGACAAAGACATGTGGGGGGAGTCAATGTATAAGGGGCCTCAAAGAGTGACAGTGTGACAAAGGCATGTGGCTGAGACAATGAATGACACTGTGACAAAGACATGTTGGGTGAGTCAATGTATATGGAGCCACAATGAGTGACACAGTGACAAAGACATGTGGGGTGAGACAATGATTAAGGAGTCGCTATGAGTGACACTATGACAAAGATATGTGTTGTGAGAGAATGATTGACACTGTGACAAAGACGTGTGGGGTGGGACAGTGTATAAGGAGCCGAAATGAGTGACACTGTGACAAAGACATGCTCGGTGGGTCAATGAATGACACTATGTCAACGATATGTGCGGTGAGGCAATGAGTCACACAATGACAAAGACATGTGCGATGAGTGAAATGGTGACACTATGACAAAGACATGTGGGATGAGTCAGTGAGTGCCACTATTACAAAGACATGTGGGGTGAGTCAGTTTATAAGGAGCCACAATGAGTGACACTGTGACAAAGACATGTGGTGTAAGTCAATGAGTGACACTATGACAAAGATATGTGCGGTGAGTCAATGTATAAGGAGCCACAATGAATGACATGACAAAAACAAGTGGGGTGAGACAATGAGTGACACTGTGACCAAGTGTGGTGGGTCAATGTATAAGGAGCCACAATGAGTGACACTGTGACAAAGAAATGTTGGGAGAGTCAATGAGTGACACAGTGACAAAGACATGTGTGGGAAGTCAGTGTATAAGGAGCCGCAATGAGTGACACTGTGACAAAGACATGTGGGGTGAGTCAATGTATAAGGAGCCGAAATGAGTGAAACTGTGATCATGACATGTGGGGTCAGACAATGAGTGACACGATGACAAAGACGTGGGGTTAGTCAATGTATAAGGAGCCGCAATGAGTGACACTGTGACAAAGACATGTGGGGTGGGTCAATGTAAAACGAGCAACAATGAATGACACTGTGACAAAGACATGTGGGGTTGGTCAATGTAAAACGAGCCACAATGAGTGAGACTGTGACAAAGATATATATGTGAGGGGGGTGGGTGTCAATGAGTGTAACTGTGAGAAAGACATGTGGGGTGGGTCAATGTATATGGAGCCGCAATGAGTGACACTGTTACAGAGTCATGTGGGGTAGGTCAATGAGTGACACTGTGACAAAAACATGTAGGATGAATCAGTGTATAAGCAGCCGCAATGGATGACACTGTGACAAAGACATGTTGGGTTAGTCAATGAGTGACACAATGACAAAGACATGTAGGGTGAGTCAATGTATAAGGAGCCGAAATGAGTCACATTGTGACAAAGACACGTGGGGTGGGTCAATGTATAAGGAGCCGCAATCAGTGACACTGTGACAAAGACATGTAGGGTGAGGCAATGTATAAGGAGTCACAATGAGTGACAGTATGACAAAGATATGTGGAGTGGGTCAATGTATATGGAGCCACAATGATTGACACTGTCACAAAGACATGTGGGGTGGGTCTCTGAGTGACACTATGACAAAGACATGTGGGGTAAGTCAATGAGTGACACTATGATAAAGACATGTGGGTGAGTCAATGAGTGACACTATGACAAAGACATGTGGAGTGAGTAAATGAGTGACACTATGACAAAGACATGTGGGGTGAGTCAGTGTATAAGGACCAACAATGAGTGACACTGTGACAAAGACATGTGGGGTGAGTCCATGAGTTACACTATGATACAGACATGTGCGGTGAGTCAATGTATAAGGAGAACAAAATGTGTGACACTATGACAAAAACATGTGGTGTGAGACAATGAATGACACTGTGACAAAGAGATGTGCAGTGAGTCAGTGTATAGGGAGCCACAACGAGTGACACTGTGAGAATGACATGTGGCGTGAGTCAATGTATAAGAATCGGCAATGAGTGACACAATGACAAAGACATGTGGGGTGAGTCAATGTATAAGGAGCCACAATGAGTGACACTATGATGAAGACATATGGGGTGAGTCAATGTATAAGGAGCTGCAATGAGTGAACCTATGACAAAGACAAATGGGGTGAGTCAATGTATAAGGAGCCACAATGAGTGACACTATGATGAAGACATATGGGGTGAGTCAATGTATAAGGAGCTGCAATGAGTGAACCTATGACAAAGACAAATGGGATGAGTCAATCTATAAGGAGGCGCAATAAGTGACAATGCGACAAAGACATGTGGGTTGAGTGAATGAATAAGGAGCCACAATGAGTGACACAGTGACAAAGACATGTGGGGGGAGACAATGATTAAGGAGCCGCTATGACTGACACTATGACAAAGATATGTGTGGTGAGACAATGAGTGACAATGTGACAAAGACGTGTGGGGTGGGACAGTGTATAAGGAGCCGAAATGAGTGACACCGTGATAAAGACATGTTGGGTGGGTCAATGAGTGACACTATGACAATGACATGTGGGGTATGTCAATGAGTGACTATGTGACAAAAAAATGTGGGGTGAGTCAATGTATAAGGAGCCGCAATGAGTAACACTGTGACAAAGACACGTGGCGTGTGTCAATGAGTGACACTGTGACAAAGACATGTGGGGTGAGTAAATGTGTAAGGAGCCACAATGAGTGGCATTGTGACAAAGACGTGTTGGGTGAGTCAGTGTATAAGGAGTCACAATGAGTGACACTATGACAAAGACATGTGGGGTTAGTCAATGAGTGACACTATAACAAAGAAATGTGGTGTGAGACAATGAGTGGCACTTTGACAAAGACATTGGGGTAAGTCAGTTTATAAGGACCCACAATGAGTGACACTGTGACAAAGACATGTGGGGTGAGTAAATGAGTGACACTATGACAAAGACATGTGCGGTGAGTCAATGCATAAGGAGCCACAATGCATGACACTATGACAAAAACAAGTGGAGTGAGACAATGAATGACACTGTGACCAAGACATGTGGGGTGGATCAATGTATAAGGAGCCACAATGAGTGACACTGTGACAAAGAAATGTTGGGAGAGTCAATGAGTGACACAGTGACAAAGATATGTAGGGTAAGTTAGTGTATAAGGAGCTGCAATGAGTGACACTGTTAGAAAGACATGTGGAGTGAGTCAGTGTATAAGTAGCCGCAATGAGTGACACTGTGACACAGACATGTGGGGTGAGTCAATGTATAAGGAGCCGAAATGAGTGACACTGTGACAAAGACATGTGGGGTGGGTCAATGTAAAACGAGCAACAATGAGTGACACTGTGACAAAGACATATGAAGTGGGTCATTGTAAAACGAGCCACAATGAGTGACACTGTGACAAAGACATGTGGGGTGGGTCAATGAGTGTAATTGTGACAAAGACATGTAGGGTGGGTCAATGTATATGGAGCCGCAATGAGTGACACTGTTACAGAGACATGTGGGGTGGGTCAATGAGTGACACTGTGACAAAAACATGTAGGGTGAGTCAATGTATCAGCAGCCGCAATGGGTGACACTTTGACAAAGACATACGGGGTTAGTCAATGAGTGACACAGTGACAAAGACACGTAGAGTGAGTCAGTGTATAAGGAGCCGAAATGAGTGACACTGTGACAAAGACATGTGGGGTGAGACAGTGTATAAGGAGTTATAATGAGTGACACTATGACAAAAATATGTGGGTTGGGTCTCTGAGTGACACTATGACAAAGATATGTGGGGTGAGTCAATGAGTGACACTATGACAAAGACATGTGGGGTGAGTCAATGAGCGATAATATGACAAAGACATGTGGGGTGAGTAAATGAGTGACACTATGACAAAGTCATGAGGGGTGAGTCAGTGTATAAGGACCAACAATGAGTGACACTGTAACAAAGACATGTGGGGTGAGTCAGTGAGTGACACTATGACAAAGACATGTGCGGTGAGTCAATGTATAAGGAGCCACAATGAGTGACACTATGACAAAAACATGTGGTTTGAGACAATGAGTGATACTGTGACAAAGATATGTGCGGTGAGTCAGTATATAGGGAGCCACAATGAGTGACACTATGACGAAGACATGTGTGGTGAGACAATGTATAAGGAGCCACAATGAGTGACACTATGACGAAGACATGTGGGGTGAGTCAATGTATAAGGAGCTGCAATGAGTGACACAGTGAGAAAGACATATATGGTGAGTCAATGTATAAGGAGGCGCAATGAGTGACACTAAAACAAAGAAATGTGGGGTGAATCAATGTATGAGGAGCCACAATGAGTGACATTGTGACAAAGACATGTTGGGTGGGTGAATGAATGACACTATGTCAAAGATATGTGGGGTGAGTAAATGAGTGATACTATGACAAAGACCTGCAGGATGAGTCAATGAGTGCCACTATGACAAAGTCATGTGGGGTGAGTCAGTATATAAGGACCCAGAATGAGTAACACTGTGACAAAGACATCTGGGGTAAGTCAATGAATGACACTATGATAAAGACATGTGGGATGAGTCAATGAGTGCCACTATTACAAATACATGTGGGGTGAAGTAGTTTGTAAGGACCGACAATGAGTGACACTGTGACAAAGACATGTGGGTAAGTCAATGAGTGACACTATAACAAAGACATGTGCGGTGAGTCAATGTATAAGGTGCCACAATGAATGGCACTTTGAAAGAAACAAGTGGGGTGAAAGAATGAGTGACACCGTGACCAAGACATGTGGGGTGGGTCAATGTATAAGGAGCCACAATGAGTGATACTGTGTCAAAGAAATGTTGCGAGAGTCAATGAGTGACACAGTGACAAAGACATCTGTGGTAAGTCAGTGTATAAGGAACAGCAATGAGTGACATTGTGAGAAAGACATGTGGAGTGAGTCAGTGTATAAGTAGCCGCTGTGAGTGACACTGTGACAAAGGCATGTGGGGTCAGTCAATGTATAAGGAGCCGAAATGAGTGACACTGTGACAATGACATGTGGGGTGAGACAATGAGTGACACTGTGACAAAGACGTGGGGTTAGTTAATGTATAAGGAGCCGCAATGAGTGACACTGTGACAAAGACATGTGGGGTGGGTCAATGTAAAACGAGCAACAATGAGTGACACTGTGACAAAGACATGTGGGGTGGGTCAATGTAAAACGAGCCACAATGAGTGACAATGTGACAAAGACATGTGGGGTGGGTCAATGAGTGTAATTGTGACAAAGACATGTAGGGTGGGTCAATGTATATGGAGCCGCAATGAGTGATACTGCTACAGACACATGTGGGGTGGGTCAATGAGTGACACTGTGACAAAAACATGTAGGGTGAGTCAATGTATCAGCAGCCGCAATGGGTGACACTTTGACAAAGACATACGGGGTTAGTCAATGAGTGACACAGTGACAAAGACATGTAGGGTGAGTTAGTGTACAAGGAGCCGAAATGAGTGACACTGTGACAAAGACATGTGGGGTTGGTCAATGTATAAGGAGCCGCAATGAGTGACACAGTGTCAAAGACATGTAGGGTGAGACAGTGTATAAGGAGTTATAATGAGTGACACTATGACAAAAATATGTGGGTTGGGTCTCTGAGTGACACTATGACAAAGACATGTGGGGCGAGTCAATGGGTGACACTATGACAAAGACATGTGGGGTGAGTCAATGAGTGATAATATGACAAAGACATGTGGGGTGAGTAAACGAGTGACACTATGACAAAGACATGAGGGGCGAGTCAGTGTATAAGGACCAACAATGAGTGACACTGTGACAAAGACATGTGGGGTGAGTCCATGAGTGACACTATGACAAAGACATGTGCGGTGAGTCAATGTATAAGGAGCCACAATGAGGGACACTATGACAAAAACATGTGGTTTGAGACAATGAGTGACACTGTGACAAAGACATGTGCGGTGAGTCAGTGTATAGGGAGCCACAATGAGTGACACTATGACGAAGACATGTGGGGTGAGTCAATGTATAAGGAGCCACAATGAGAGACACTATGACGAAGACATGTGGGGTGAGTCAATGTATAAGGAGCTGCAATGAGTGTCACTGTCATAAAGACATATGTGGTGAGTCAATGTATAAGGAGGCGCAATGAGTGACACTAAAACAAAGAAATGTGGGGTGAGTCAATGTATAAGGAGCCACAATGAGTGACACTGTGACAAAGACATGTGGGGTGGGTCAATGAGTGACACTGTGACAAAAACATGTAGGGTGAGTCAATGTGTAAGCAGCCGGAATGGGTTACACTGTGACAAAGACATACGGGGTTAGTCAATGAGTGACACAGTGACAAAGACATGTAGGGTGAGTCAATGTATAAGGAGCCGAAATGAGTGATACTGTGCCAAAGTCATGTGGGGTGGGTCAATATATAAGGAGCCGCAATGAGTGACACTGTGACAAAGGCATGTAGGGTCAGACAATGTATAAGGAGTAACAATGAGTGACACTATGACAAAGATATGTGGAGTGGGTCAATGCATAAGGAGCCACAATGAGTGACACTATGACAAAGACATGTGGGGTGGGTCTCTGAGTGACACTGTGACAAAGACATGTGGGGTGAGTCAATGAGTGACACTATGACAAAAAGATGTGGGGTGAGTAAATGAGTGACAGTATGACAAAGTCATGTGGGGTGAGTCAGTGTATAAGGACCAACAATGAGTGACACTGTGACAAAGACATGTGGGGTGAGTCAATGAGTGGCCCTGTGACAAAGATAATAGGGTGTGTCAATGAGTGACACTATGACAATGAAATGTGGGGAGAGTCAATGAGTGACACTATGACAAAGACATGTGGGATGAGTCAGTGTATAAGGAGCAATAATGAGTGACACTCTGACAAAGAAATGTGGTGTGAGTCTATGAGTGAGACTATGACAAATACATGTGTGGTAAGTCAATTTATAAGGCGCGACAATGAGTGACACTATCACAAGAACATGTGGTGTGAGACAATGAGTGACAGTGTGACAAAGAGATCTGGGGTGAGTCAGTTTATAAGGACCCACAATGAGTGACACTATGACAAAAACAAGTGGAGTGAGACAATGAGTGACACTGTGACCAAGACGTGGGGTGGTCAATGTATAAGGAGCCACAATGAGTGACACTGTGACAAAGAAATGTTGGGAGAGGCAAAGAGTGACACAGTGACACAGACATGTGGTGTAAGTCAGTGTATAAGGAGCCGCAATGAGTGACACTGTGAGAAAGACATGTGGAGTGAGTCAGTGTATAAGTAGCCGCAATGAGTGACACTGTGACAATGACATGTGGGGTGAGTCAATGTATAAGGAGCCGAAATGAATGACACTGTGACAATGACATGTGGGATGCGACAATGTGTGACACTATGACAAAGACGTGTTTTGTTAGTCAATGTATAAGGAGCCGCAATGAGTGACACTGTGACAAAAACAAGTGGGATGGGTCAATGTAAAACGAGCAACAATGAGTGACACTTTGACAAAGACATTTGGGGTCTGTCAATGTAAAACGAGCCACAATGAGTGACACTGTGACAAAGACATGTGGGGTGGTTCAATGTATATGGAGCCGCTATGAGTGATACTGTTACAGAGACATCTGGGGTGGGTCAATGAGTGACACTGTGACAAAAACATGCAGAGTGAGTCAATGTATAAGCAGCCGCAATGGGTGACACTGTGACAAAGACATACGGGGTTAGTCAATGAGTGACACAGTGATAAAGACATGTAGGGTGAGTCAATGTATAAGGAGCCGAAATGAGTGACACTGTGACAAAGACATGTGGGGTTGGTCAAAGTATATGGAGCCGCAATGAGTGACACTGTTACAGAGACATGTGGAGTTGGACAATGAGTGACGCTGTGACAAAAACATGTAGGGTGAGTCAATGTATAAGCAGCCGGAATGGGTGACACTGAGACAAAGACATACGGGGTTAGTCAATGAGTGACACAGTGACAAAGACATGTAGGGTGAGTCAATGAATAAGGACGAGAAATGAGTGACACTGTGACAAAGATATGTGGGGTGGGTCAAAGTATAAGGAGCCGCAATGAGTGACACTGTGACAAAGGCATGTAGGGTCAGACAATGTATAAGGAGTCACAATGAGTGACACTATGACAAAGATATGTGGAGTGGGTCAATGTATAAGGAGCCACAATGAGTGACACTATGACAAAGACATGTGGGGTGGGTCTCTGAGTGACACTGTGACAAAGACATGTGGGGTTGATCAATGAGTGACACCATGACAAAGACATGTGCGGTGAGTCAATGAGTGACACTATGACAAAGAGATGTGGGGTGAGTAAATGAGTGACACTATGACAAAGTCATGTGGAGTGAGTCAGTGTATAAGGACCAACAATGAGTTGCACTGTGACAAAGACCTGTGGGGTGAGTCCATGAGTGACACTATAACAAAGACATGTTCGGTGAGTCAATGTTTAAGGAGCCACAATGAGTGACACTATGACAAAAACATGTGGTTTGAGACAATGAGTGACACTGTGACAAAGAGATGTGCGGTGAATCAGTGTATAGGGAGCCACAATGAGTGACACTGTCAGAAAGCCATGTGGGATGAGTCAATGTATAAGTAGCCGCAATGAGTGACACTATGACAAAGACATGTGGTGTGAGTCAATGTATAAGGAGCCACAATGAGTGACACTATGACAAAGACATGTGGGGTGAGTCAATGTATAAGTAGCCGCAATGAGTGACACTATGACAAAAACATGTGGGGTGAGTCAATGTATTAGGTGCCACAATGAGTGACACTATGACGAAGACATGTGGGGTGAGTCAATGTATAAGGAGCTGCAATGAGTGGCACTGTGACAAAGGCATATGGGATGAGTCAATGTATAAGGAGGTGCAATGCGTGACACTAAAACAAAGAAATATGGGGTGAATCGATGTATGAGGAGCCACAATGAGTGACACTGTGACAAAGACATGTGGGGTGAGTCAGTTTATAAGGACCCATAATGAGTCACACTGTGACAAAGACATGTGGGGTAAGTCAATGATTGACACTATGACAAAGACATGTGCGGTGAGTCAATGTATAAGGAGCCACAATGAGTGACACTTTGACAGAAACAAGTGGGGTGAGACAATGAGTGACACTGTGACCAAGACATGTGGGGTTGGGCAATGTATAAGGAGCCACAATGAGTGAGACCGTGACAAAGAAATGTTGGGAGAGTCAATGAGTGACACAGACACAAAGACATATGTGGAGAGTCAGTGTATAAGGAGTCGGAATGAGTGACACTGTGAGAAAGACATGTGGGGTGAGTCAATGTATAAGGAGCAGAAATGAGTGACACTGTGACAATTACATGTGGGGTGAGAGAATGAGTGACACTATGACAAAGACATGAGGGGTGATTCAGTGTATAAGTAGCCGCAATGAGTGACACTGTTACAAAGACATGTGGGGTGGCTCAAGTAGTGACACTGTGACAAAAACATGTAGGGTGAGTCAATGTATAAGCAGCCGCAATGGGTGACACTGTGACAAAGACATGTGGGGAGAGTCAATGAGTTACACAGTGACAAAGACATATAGGGTGAGTCAATGTATAAGGAGCCGAATTGAGTGACACTGTGCCAAAGACATATGGGGTGGGACAATGTATAAGGAGCCGCAATGAGTGACACTGTGACAAAGACATGTAGGTTGAGTCAATGTATAAGGAGTCACAATGAGTGACACTATGACAATGATATGTGGGGTGAGTCAATGTATAAGGAGCCACAATGAGTGTCACTTTAACAAAGACAAGTGGGGTGGGTCTCTAAGTGACACTGTGACAAAGACATATGGGCTGAGTCAATGAGTGACACAGTGGCAAAGACATGTAGGGTGAGTCAATGTATAAGGAGCCGGAATGAGTGACACTGTGATAAAGACATGTAGGGTAAGTCAATGTATAAGGAGTCATATTGAGTGACACTATGACAAAGGCATGTGGGGTGAGTCAGGTTGGACCGTGAGGAAAGAAACAAAGGAGGGGTGCTTATCTTGGTGCGGAATTCCATCGCCGCACAAGAACTCAAGATCAACACCAATCAACAGGCAGAGATCCAAGGGATTGATATAGTCCTTAAGGAATGCAACATCAGGATCTACAATGTCTATTGCCCTCAAGATCGTGATCTTTCCCTCACATACATGAACATCCTAGACAACAACTGCGTGGTGGTGGGTGATTTTAACAGTCACTCAGAGAGATGGGGCTATGAGGAGACGGACAAGAGAGGCGAAGAAGTTGAGGATTGGGAGATTGACACACATCTTCATCTCATCAACCAAGAAGATGATGAACCCACCTTTTACTCTAGACGCTGGATGACCACATCAACACCAGATCTAGCGTTCGCCACCAACGACCTGTTCGTCAGGACCACAAGAACAGTCCTCAACCAGCTTGGAGGAAGTGACCACAAGCCCGTCAAACTCTCTATCAACCTCAACTTACAGTGTCCACAAGCAAAGTGTTTTCCCCGCTGGAATTACAGAAAGGCGGACTGGACTCTCTTCGAGACCCTCACAGATACACACACAAAGCCAATCAACATCAGGCAGAAGGACTCAAACAAGATGGTTCGAGACTTCACAAAGGCCGTCTTGAAAGCTGCTACAGAATCCATCCCAAGAGGAGCACGTAAAGACTACAAGCCCTACTGGACGGAGGAACTCCAGAATCTGGAAGATGCTGTTACGGAAGCCAGGGACAGAGCAGAAAAGCAGCCATCACTGGAGAATAACATAGCGCTGAAGGAAGTAACTGCCAGATACAAGCTGTCCTGCGCACAAGCTGCAAGAAAAAGCTGGCAAGATAAAACTGGAAGCCTAAATCTCGACAGGGATGGCAGCAAGCTGTGGAAACTGGCTAGAACCCTCTGTAATGAAACAACAAGCCACACCACTATAACAATACAAGAGAATGGAAATTACCTCTCTGGAAAGAAAGCAGCAGACCACTTCATAGACGTCTATGAAAACATCAGCAATCTGGAAGTCCCTCCTGAACATAGAGCTGCAGTGCACAGGGCCCAAGGTGAACTTCATGAGGAAGAGCCCCAAGAGGAAGTCATGACCACAGCTTTCACAGAGAAAGAGCTGGAGGAAGCGTTGCAGAGCCTCAACCTGAAGAAGTCACCTGGACCAGACGGAATCACAAATGAAATGATTCTGCATCTTGGGATGAAGAGCAAGGCAGTCCTTCTAAAAATCTTTAACTCCAGCTGGAAGACAGGATCAGTACCACAGTGTTGGAGGGAAGCAGACATGATCCCCATTCACAAAAAGGGAAAGGACAAGTCGAAGGCTGACAGCTACAGACCCATTAGCCTTACAAGCTGCTTAGGGAAGCTGATGGAGAGACTTGTCAACACAAGGCTTGTCTGGCACCTTGAGGAGCATCAGCTGCTGAGCCCTGAACAGGCAGGCTTCCGCCAACACAGATCAACAGAAGACCAGATCACATTCATCACGCAAAGCATTGAGGACGCTTTCCAAGAAAAGAAGAATACGCTTGCTGTCTGGATTGACATGGAGAAGGCGTTCGACAAAGTCTGGAAGGACGGACTTAGGCTCAAACTACGGCGATGTGGTGTGTCTGGGAGGATGTACACCTGGATCAGCCAGTACCTACACAATCGCCAAGCCCGAGTCAAGATTCAGGGCCAGAAAAGCAAGAAGGTGGTGCTGAGACAGGGAGTACCACAAGGAGGAGTCCTTTCGCCAACGCTGTTCCTCATCTTCATAGATGACATCGTCAGAGAACTGCCAAAAGGGGTCAGAGGAGCGATCTACGCAGATGACCTGGTGCTTTGGTGCTCTGAAGAGTACACCACCACAGCACAGGTACGCCTCCAGACTGCGCTCAACAAGATCAGCGACTGGACCAAGAAATGGCTTGTCTCTGTCAACTCAAGCAAAACAACCTACACAGTCTTCAGCCTATCCAGCAAGAAGCAAGAGGCGAAGCTGACACTGAACAACCAAAGGCTTGCAGAGGAACCCACACCTACCTACCTGGGAGTGACCTTTGACCGCAGGCTCACTTGGAAACAGCAGATCACCAGATGCTGTAGCAAGGCCAAGTTGAGACTGGCGATCATGAGGAAACTTGCGGGGACGGACTGGGGGGCTGACGAACGTATCCTGAAGAGACTCTATACAGGGAGAGTCCGACCTGTAGTTGAGTACGGGACGTCAGCATGGGCATCAGCTGCAAAGTCTAACCTCAACCACCTCAATAAGATACAGAACCAAGCTCAGCGTGTCATAATTGGCGCCATGAGATCCACCCCAATCCTGAAGATGGAAGAGACCACTGGGCTACAGTCATTGGAGGACAGAAGGGACACAAAGATCCTCATCCAAGCAGCAAAATTCAAACGCCTTGAAAACCATCCAATGAACAACAGAATGAGCAGACCCACCAAGAGCCGGTTGAAAAGAGGCAGCTTCATCCGCCAGTCAAGACGCCTTGAAAGACAAACCCCAGTCTTGATGGAACATGAAGCAAAGCCTATCCCGGCAAATGTCACCCACCCATCTTGGAAGAGGCAGGTGTTCCCAACAGTCGTCACCAGCATTCCCGGAGTGGAGAAGAGAGGAATACAGTCAGACACCCAAAGGAAGGCCCTGGCCATGGAGTACATCTGCAACCAGTATCCCCAGGAAGACTGGACCCATGTCTTCACAGATGGCTCCGCCACAGAGGCAACGAGGGATGGTGGAGCTGGAATCTTCCTCCGATACAAAGACGGAGATGAAGAAATTGCAATTCCAACAGGAAAATACTCCACCAACTTCCGAGCTGAGCGAGAAGCCCTCTGTGAGGCAGCCACAACAGTCTTGCAGAACTCCAAAAGAACAACAGGGCAGGTGGTGGTCTTCTCTGACGCTCTCTCCGTGCTCCAAGCCCTCAAGAACTCCCGCTGCAAAGAACAGAACCATATCACTTCAGCCCTTGTTGCCCTGAGTGCCAGAGTGAGGAAAGTGGTGATACAATGGGTACCAGCACACTGTGGCATCAGAGGCAACGAAAAAGCGGACAGTCTGGCAAAAGATGGTGCACAGAAGGAGCAGGCCAACAACCTGGTGTCATACGATGAAATTAAGACAATCATCAAGGCACAACAAGGAATAAAATGGCGCCTCCTGCATCCCAAATACAACCCAGAAGACACATACCATTTGCTGGGACGACGGGAACAGGTCAAGATCTTCCGCCTGAGGACTGGACACAATCGCCTGCTCCACCACATGCACACAAAATTTGGCATTGGACAGAGTGGAGAGTCCCCTTGTGGTGAGGGACCAATGACAACTGACCACATCCTTCAAGTCTGTACGACGTATGCAGCATCCAGGAGAAAGTACTGGCCAACACCGACAGCAGTGGAAGCCAAGCTGTACGGCACCCCGGAGGAGCTGCGACGGACGGCAGCCTTCATCGAGGACACCGGGCTGCTCATCTAACGGGATGGCGAACGAGGAAGAAGAAGAAGAAGTCAGTGTATTAGGAGCCACAATGAGTGACACTGTGACAAAGACAAGTGAGGTGGGTCTCTGAATGACACTGTGACAAAGACATGTGGGGTGAGTCAATGAGTGACACTATGACAAAGATATGTGGGGTGAGTCAATGAGTGACACTATGACAAAGACATGTGGGATGAGTCAGTGTATAAGGAGCAAAAATGAGTGACACTGTGACAAAGACATGTGGGGAGAGTCAATGAGTGAAACTATGACGAAGACATGTGGGGTGGTTTTGACTGTTTTTTACACTTCCAAGCCAAACTGCGCTCGTTTTACTCAAATTCATGTGAAGACCTCAGACACCATCGAATCTTAAAAGAACTTCAATACAAGTTTCAAAGGATTTCTTATCCCCTGCGAGTAAAAACTCGGTGTCATCAGCATATTGAGATATTTTAAATTCAGTTTCATTCATTCTTATTCCCCGAATATCTCGATTTTCCCTTATCATGATGGCTAATATTTCGACACAGATTACGAAGAGATATGGTGAAATTGGGTCTCCTTGTCGACATCCTTTTTTAATATCGAACCAATGTGAAACCTGTCTGTTCACAATAACACAAGACTTGATATTTTTGTAGAATACGCTTATCCATCTACAAATATCTTTTGGGAAACCAAATGCTTTTAGGACTTTCGTCATAAATTCCCAATTTATCGAATCAAAGGCTTTTTCAAAGTCTATGTTTAACAACAAACCAGACAGACCATTTTCATCTAAATAAGATATAGTGTCAAATATCAATCTTATATTGTCGCCGATGTATCTATTTCTAATAAATCCGGTCTGATCTTCATTTTGGCTTGGAAGTGTAAAAAACAGTCAAAACCACTACATGGACCACTTAGAAATTGTATGGAATCCACAAAAATTTAGAATACTTGGTATATGGTTCACAAACGACTTGAAAGATTGCATAGAAATAAACTACGCAGAAAGACTAGCAGACGTAAATAATTTGTTCAAAATATGGGTAAAACGCCAAATTACGCCCCTAGGTAGAATAGCAATTTTGAAATCCATCATCCTTTCAAAGCTGACTCATCTTTGGCTGTTTCTGCCAAACCCACCAGATGTTTTCCTTCAAACATGCCAGAAAATATGTTACAAGTTTGTGTGGAATAAAAACCCAGAAAAAATCAGTCGAAAAACAGTGCATAAAAGCATACGGAATGGAGGTATTGGTCTTCCTGATGTAAAAACCTTCGTCACATCCTTAAAACTATCCTGGATCCGTAGGACTGAGAGATCAAACCACAAATGGAAACATATTCTTCTCAGTAATTTTCCTCATTGGCCTCATATGAGTAAACACGGTCCAGAGATTGTCTCAAAATTTACCAAATATAATCCGTTCTGGGCAGACGTCCTTGAAGCTTACAAACTTTTTTTTATTACAAATGTCTGCCAAAAAATTCCGCTGAACTACTTGCTGAACCAGTTTGCTTCAACAAACGTATTCAAGTTGGGAAAAGACACATTGTGTCTAAAATGCTTCAAAACAAACGTATCTATTATCTCGCACATTTTTTTGATGATAATGGTCAGTTTCTTTCCCACGGACAATTTAAGGAAAAATATGATGTCAACATTGATTTTCTAACTTATACAGGGTATAAGTTAGCAATAATTGAATTCATAAAAGGATTTGACATTACCATCGAAAACAACAAATGTATTACTTCTCCATTATGTTATAAGATATTGTTTGCCACTTATAAAGGTTCAAAGACTTATTATGATATACTGATTGATAATCAGTTGAGAGCTCCGTGCTGCGATAAGTGGGACATCAAACTTTCACAAGCTCATGACAGGAATTCATGCTTTTTTTATGCACATAAGATTACAGATGTAAAACTCAAGTGGTTTCAGTTGAGAATAATTCACAGGTGCTTAGGTACAAATGTTATTTTGAAAGAAATCGGAGTTACTGATAATGATAAATGCAGTTTTTGCGGACTATTTAAAGATTCTATTGACCATATGTTTTGGAAATGCACTCATGTCAAATGTTTTTGGAGTAGGTTAATTGATTTAGTAAAAGAGAAATGCACTCACGCACAAAATATACGCCTAACAGAGTCTCTCATACTTTTAGGTCTCGACATAACAATCGCAATTGATTACTGTTTTTACTTCATTATTCTTCTAGCAAAACATTACCTATATAAGTGTAAGTTAGAAGGCAGTCTTCCACATGTAGCAGTTTTCTTGAAAATGTTGACGTATAGATATAGAATTGAAAAATATAACTCATACTTTACCATGAACCACATGGATTTTCATGCCAGATGGCTTGCTTATGAAGCTTTGATTTCTAATACCTAGCTGCTTTAGTTACCGTCTCTGGAACATGTCTTTTCAGCATTAATATATAAATGAGTATGATGCATAATATAACAACAGTTACTAGACTAATCGTATTATCTTTTTCCTTTTTTTATCTTTTGCTGAGGATATCATGTGTGGCCCTTGTATGCTGCTGAAATATTTCTGTATAGTGGTACTCAAGAAATAATGTACCTTATGATAATAACATATATCATCTTCACTTGCTGTGACCCAACCCATTCTGTCTTCCTGTTTCTTTGCTTGTCTGTTCGTCTGTCTGTCTGTCTGTTTGTCTGTCTGTCCGTCTATTTGTCTGCCTTTCCTTTATTATCTGTGTATGCATGCTGATTTATCTTGCTATGTATATACATTTTTTTTTCTTTTTTCATCAACCGCATGTATACATCTATGATGGGTAGTAATATTAGAACAATATGATTAATACAGGTTTATGTATACTTTTTATAGCATTGTCAATAAGTAACCATGGTTTTTTTTTTTTAACATAGACAATGCTATACTGAAACACACACACTCCTCTCTCTCTCTGTCTCTCTCTCTCTTCTCTCTCTCTCTCTCTCTCTCTCTCTCTCTCTCTCTCTCTCTCTCTCTCTCTCCTACTGTCTGTCTCTCTCTTCTTCTTTTTTTTTTTCATGTGTGTGTGGTTTGGCTCTTTGTGCATGTTAGTTTGTTTGTTTGTTTTTCTTGCTTTATACCTAACTTTTAGTTATGAATGTTGCTGTTTATTTCTTTCTGCTGTTATCTTCATATATGTGTGTAGTTTTTTTTTCTCTTTGTATGTGGAATAACAATAAAAACAAATAAAAATGTTAAAAAAAGGGGGAAGAAAAAAAAAGGGGGAAAAAAAGAAAAAAAGAAAGAAAAAAAAGACATGTGGGGTGAGTCAATGTATAAGGAGCGACAATGAGTGACACTATGTCAAGAACATGTGGTGTGAGACAATGAGTGACACTGTGACAAAGAGATGTGGGGTGAGTCAGTTTATAAGGACCCACAATGAGTGACACTGTGACAAAGACATGTGTGGTAAGTCAATGAGTGACACTATGACAAAGACATGTGCTGTGAGTCAATGTATAAGGAGCCACAATGAATCACACTATGACAAAAACAAGTAGGGTGAGACAATGAGTGACACTGTGACCAAGACATGTGGGGTAGGTCAATGTATAAGGAGCCACAATGAGTGACACTGTGACAAAGAAATGTTGGGAGAGTCAATGAGTGACACAGTGACAAAGACATTTGGGGTAAGTCAGTGTATAAGGAGCCGCAATGAGTGACACTGTGACAAAGACATGTGGAGTGAGTCAGTGTATAAGTAGCCGCAATGAGCGACACTGTGACAAAGACATGTGGGGTGAGTCAATGTATAAGGAGCCGAAATGAGTGACACTGTGACAATGACATGTGGGGTGAGACAATGAGTAACACTATGACAAAGGCATGTGGGGTTAGTCAATGTATAAGAAGCCGCAATGAGTGACACTGTGACAAAGACATGTGGGGTAGGTCAATGTAAAACGAGCCAGAATCAGTGACACTGTGACAAAGCATGTGGGGTGCGTTAATGAGTGTAACTGTGACAAAGACATGTGGGGTGCGTCAATGAGTGACACTGTGACAAAAACATGTAGGGTGAGTCAATGTATAAGCAGCCGCAATGGTGACACTGTGACAACGACATATGGGGTCAGTCAATGAGTGACACAGTGACAAAGAAATGTAGGGTGAGTCAATGTATAAGGAGCCGAAATGAGTGACACTGTGACAAAGACATGTGGGGTGGGTCAATGTATAAGGAGCCGCAATGAGTGACACTGTGACAAAGACATGTAGGGTGAGACAATGTATAAGGAGTCACAACGAGTGACACTATGACAAAGATATGTGGGGTAGGTCAATGTATAAGGATCCACAATGAGTGACACTGTGACAAAGACATGTGGGGTGGGTCTCTGAGTGACACTATGAGAAGGACATGTGGGGTGAGTAAATGTGTAACGAGCCACAATGAGTGACACTGTGACAAAGACGTGTGGGGTGAGTCAGTGTATAAGGAGTAACAATGAGTGACACTATGACAAAGATATGTGTGGTGGGTCAATGAATGACACTATGTCAAAGACATGAGGGGTGAGCCAATGAGTGACACTATGACAAAGACATGTGCGGTGAGGCAATGTATAAGGAGCCAGAATGAATGGCACTTTGACAAAAACAAGTGGGGTGAGACAATGAGTGACACTGTGACCAAGACATGTGGGGTGGGTCAATGTATAAGGAGCCACAATGACTGACACTGTGACAAAGAAATATTGGGAGAGTCAATGAGTGACACAGTGACAAAGACATGTGGGGTAAGTCAGTGTATATGTAGCCGCAATGAGTGACATTGTGACAAAGACATGTGGGTTGAGTCAATGTATAAGGACCCGAAATGAGTGACACTGTGACAATGACATGTGGGCTAAGACAATGAGTAACACTATGACAAAGTCATGTGGGGTTAGTCAATGTATAAGAAGCCGCAATGAGTGACACTGTGACAAAGACATGTGGGGTGGGTCAATGTAAAACGAGCAACAATGAGTGACACTGTGACAAAGAGATGTGGGGTGGTTCAATGTAAAACGAGCCACAATGAGTGACACTGTGACAAAGACATGTGGGGTGGGTCAATGAGTGTAACTGTGACAAAGACATGTAGGGTGCGTCAATGTATATGGAGCCGCAATGAGTGACACTGTTACAGAGACATGTGGGGTGGGTCAATGAGTGACACTGTGACAAAAACATGTAGGGTGAGTCAATGTATAAGCAGGCGTAATGGGTGACACTGTGACAACGACATACGGGGTTAGTCAATGAGTGACACAGTGACAAAGACATGTATGGTGAGTCAATGTATAAGGAACCGAAATGAGTGACACTATGACAAAGATATGTGGGGTGGGTCAATGTATAAGGAGCCACAATGAGTGACACTGTGACAAAGACATGTAGGGTGGGTCTCTGAGTGAGACTATGACAAAGACATGTGGGGTGAGTCAATGAGTGACGCTATGACAATGACATGTGGTGTGAGTAAATGTGTAAGGAGCCACAATGAGTGACATTGTGACAGACGTGTGAAGTGAGTCAGTGTATAGGGAGTCACAATGAGTGACACTATGACAAGGATATGTGGGGTGGGTCAATGAATGACACTATGTCAAAGACATGTTGGGTGAGTCAGTGTATAAGGAGCCGAAATGAGTGACACTGTGACAACGACATGAGTGGTGAGTTAATGAGTGACACTATGACAAAGACATGTGGGGTTAGTCAATGTATAAGGAGCCGCAGTGAGTGACACTGTGACAAAGACATGTGGGGTGGGTCAATAAATGACACTGTGACAAAGACATCTGTGGTGAGGCAGTGTATAAGTAGCCCCCAATTAGTGACACTGTTACAAAGACATGTGGGGTGGCTCAAGTAGTGACACTTTGAGAAAAACATGTAGGGTGAGTCAATGTATAAGCAGCCACAATGGGTGACACTGTGACAAAGACATGGGGGGTGAGTCAATGAGTGACACAGTGACAAAGACATGGAGGGTGAGTCAATGTATAAGGAGCCGAAATGAGTGACACTGTGCCAAAGACATATGGGGTGGGTAAATGTATAAGGAGCCGCAATGAGTGACACTGTGACAAAGACATGTAGGGTGAGTCAATGCATAAGGAGTCACAATGAGTGACACTATGACAAAGACATGTGGGGTGAGTCAATGTATAAGGAGCCACAATGAGTGACACTGTGACAAATCAAGTGGTGTGGGTCTGTGAGTGACACTGTGACAAAGACATGTGGGGTGAGTCAATAAGTGACACTATGACAAAGACATCTTGGTTGAGATAATGATTGACACTATGACAAAGACATGTGGGGTGAGTCAGTGTATAAGGAGAAATAATGAGTGACACTGTGACAAAGACATGTGGGGTGAGTCAATGAGTGACACTATGCCAAAGACATGTGGGGTGAGTCAATGTATAAGGGGCCACAATGAGTGACACTACGTCAAAAACATGTGGTGTGAGACAATGAGTGACACTGTGACGAAGAGATGTGGGGTGGGTCAGTGTATAGGGAGCCACAATGACTGACACTGTGACAAAGATATGTGGGGTGAGTCAATGTATAAGGAGCCGGAATGAGTGACACTGTGTCAAAAACATGTAGGGTGGGTCAGTGTATAAGGAGTTGGAATGAGTGACCCTGTGACAAAGATATGAGGGGTGGGTCAATGAATGACACTATGACGAAGACATGTGGGGTGAGTCAGTGTATAAGGAGCTATAATGAATGACACTGTGAGAAAGACATGTGGGGTGAGTCAATGAGTGACACTATGACAAAGACATGTGGGGTGAGTCAATGTATAAGGAAGGACAATGAGTGACACTATGACTAGAACATGAGGTATGAGACAATGCGTGACACTGTGACAAAGAGATGTGGGGTGAGTCAGTGTATAGGGAGCCACATTGAGTGACACTGTGACAAAGACATGTGGGGTTAGTCAATGTGTAAGGAGCGCAATGAGTGACACTATGACAAAGACATATGGGGTGAGTCAATGTATAAGGAGCCGAATGAGTGACAGTGTGACAAAGATATGTGCGTTGAGTCAATGTATAAGGAGCCGCAATGAGTGACACTGAAGATATGGTGGGTGGGTCAATGAATGACACTATGACAAAGACATGTGGGGTGAGTCAATGAGTGACACTATGAGAAAGGCATGTGGGGTGAGTCAATGAGTGACACTATGACAAAGACATGTGGGATGAGTCAATGAGTGACACCATGACAAAGATGGGTGGGGTGGGTCAGTGTATAAGGAGCCACAATGAATGACACTGTGACAAAAACATGTGTGGTGGCACAGTGTATAAGGAGCCGCAATGATTGACACTATGACGAAGACATGTGGGGTGAATCAGTGTGTAAGGAGCCGCAATGAGTGACACTGTGACAAAGACATGTGGGATAAGTCAATGATTGACATAGTGACAAAGACATATGGGGTGAGTCAATGTATAAGGAGCCGCAAAGAGCGTTACTGTTACAAAGACATGTGGGGTAAGTCAATGTACTCAATGAGTTACACTGTGACAAAGACTTGTGGGGTGAGTGAATGTACATGTAGCCGCAATGAGTGACACTGTGACAAAGACATGTCGGGTGGGTCATTGAGTGACACTGTGAAAAAGACATGTGGGGTGGGTCAATGTATAAGGAGCCGCAATGAGTGACACTGTTAGAAAGATATGTATGGTGGGTCAATGAGTGACACTGCGAGAAAGACATGTAGGGTGAGTAAATAAAGAAGGAGCCGCAGTGAGTGACAGTGTGACAAAGACATGTAGAGTGAGACAATGAGTAACACAGTGACAAAGACATGTGGGGTGAGTCAATGTATAAGGAGCCGCAATGAGTGACACTGTGACAAAAACATGGGGGGGGGGTCAATATATAGGTAGCCGCAATGAGTGACACTGTGACAAAAATATGTGGGGTGGGTCAATGTATAAGAAGCCACAATTAGTGACATTGTGACAGAGTCATGTGGGTAGGTCAATGAGTGACACTATGAGAGAGACATGTGGGGTGAGTCAATGAGTGACACTATGACAAAGACATGTGGGGTGAGTCAATGAGTGACACTATGACAAAGACAGGTGGGGTAAGTCAATAAGTGACACTATGACAAAGACATGTGGAGTGTGTCAATGAGTGACACTTTGACAAGGACAGGTGGGGTAAGTCAATAAGTGACACTATGACAAAGACATGTAGGGTGAGTCAGTGTGTAAGGAGCCACAATGAGTGAGACTGTGACAAAGACATGTGGGGTGAGTCAATGAGTGACAGTATGAGAGAGACATGTGGAGTGAGTCAATGTATAAGGAGCCACAATGAGTGACACTATGACAAAAACATGTGGGGTGAGAGAATGAGTGACACTGTGACAAAGGCATGTGTGGTGAGTCAGTGTATAAGGAGCCACAATTAGTGACACTGTGAGAAAGACATGTGAGGTGAGTAAATATATATGGAGCTACAAAGAGTGGAACCGTGACAAAGAAATGTGGGGTGGAGTTAATGTTTAATGAGCTACAATGAGTGACACTATGACAAAAACATGTGGGGTGAGACAGTGAATGACACTGTGACAAAGTCATGTGGGGTGAGTCAATGTATAAGGAGCCGCAATGAGTGACATTGTGACAAAGACGTGTAGTGAGTCAATGAGTGACACTGTGACAAAACACATGTGGGGTGAGACAATGAGTGACACTGTGACAAAGACATGTGGGGTTAGTCAATGTATAAGGAGCAGCAATGAATGACACTGTGACAAAGACATGTGGGTGAGTCAATGTGAAATAGCCGTAATGAGTGACACTAGTGACTAAGACATGTGGGGTGAGTCAATGTATAAGAAGGCACAATGAGTGACACTATGACAAAGACATGTGTGGTGAGTCAATGAGTGACACTGTGCAAACACATGTGGGGTGTCAGTGTATAAGGAGCGGCATGAGTGCCACTGTGACAGAGACATGTGGGGTGAGTCAATGATATAGGAGCCGCAATGAGTGACACTGTGAAAAAGACATGTGGGGTGAGTAAATGAGTGACACTGTGACAAAGACATGTGGTGCGGGACAGTGAATAAGGAGCCGCAATGAGTGAGTCTGTGACAAAGACATGTGGGGTGAGTCAATGAGTGACACTGTGACAAAGACATGTGGGTGGGTCAATGTATAAGGAGTCCTAGTGAGTGACACTATGACAAAGACATGTGGGGTGAGTCAGTGTGTAAGGAGCCACAGTGAGTGACACTGTGACAAAGACATGTGGGGTGAGTCAATGAGTGACACTATGAGAAAGACATGTGGAGTGAGTCAATGTATAAGGAGGCACAATGGGTGACACTATGACAACAAATGTGGGTGGTGAGAATGAGTGACACTGTGACAAAGACATGTGGGTGAGTCAGGGTATAAGGAGAAACAATAGTGACACTGTGAGAAAAAACATGTGGGGTGAGTCAATGTATAAGGAGCTACAATGAGTGACACTATGACAGAAACATGAGGGGTGAGACAATGAGTGACACTGTGACAAGGACATGTGGGGTGAGTCAATGTATAAGGAGCCGCAATGAGTGACATTGTGACAAAGACGTGTGGTGAGTCAATGAGTGACACTGTGAGAAAGACATTTGGGGTGATTCAATGTATAAGGAGCAGCAATGAGTGACAATGTGACAAAGACATGTGGGGTGAGTCAATGTAGAAGTAGCCGGAATGAGTGACACTGTGACGAAGACATGTGGGGTGAGTCAATGAGTGACACTATGAGAAAGACATGTGGAGTGAGTCAATGTATAAGGAGGCACAATGAGTGACACTATGACAAAGACATATGTGGTGATTCAATGAGTGATACTGTGACAAAGACATGTGGGGCTGGTCAGTGTATAAGGAGCCGCAATGAGTGACACTATGACAAAGACATGTGTGGTGAGTGAATGTATAAGGAGCCGAACTGAGTGACATGTGATAAAGGCATGTGGGGTGAGTCAATGTATAAGGAGCCGCAATGAGTGACACTGTGACAAAGAGGTTGGAGGTGAGTCAATGAGTGACACTGTGACAAAGACGTGTGGGGTGGGTCAGTGTACAAGGAGCGGCAATGAGTGACACTGTGACGAAGACATGTGGCGTGAGACAATGAGTGAGACTGTGTCAGAGAGATGTGGGATGAGACAATGAGTGACACTGTGAGAAAGATATGTGCGGTGAGACAATGAGTGACACTGTGACAAAGACATGTGAGTTTAGTCAATGTATAAGGAGTCGCTATGAGTGCCATTGTGACAAAGACATGTGGGGTGAGTAGGGAGCCCCGATTGGTGACACTGTGACAGAGACATGTGGGGTGATTAGGGAACGGCAATGAGTAACAAAGATATGTGGGTTGTGTCAGAGTATATGAATTCAGAATGAGAGACACTGTCACAAAGACATGTGGGGTGAGTTAATGCATAAGGAGCCGCAATGAGTGACACTGTGACAAAGATATGTGGGGTGAGTCAATGAGTGACACTGTGACAAAGACATGTGGTGTGGGTGAATGTATAAGGAGTCATAATGAGTGACACTATGACAAAGACATGTGGGGTGAGTCTGTGTGTAAGGAGCCACAATGAGTGACACTGTGACAAAGACATGATGGGTGAGTCAATGAGTGAAACTTTGAGAAAGACATGTGGAGTGAGTCATAGTATAAGGAGTCACAATGAGTGACACTATGATAAAAACATGTGGGGTGAGAAAGACACAATGAGTGACACTGTGAGAAAGACATGTGTGGTGAGTCAGTGTATAAGGAGCCACAATTAGTGACACTGTGAGAAAGACATGTGAGGTGAGTAAATATATATGGAGCCACAAGGAGTGAAACCGTGACAAAGACATGTGGGGTGAGTCAATGTATAAGGAGCTACAATGAGTGAAACTATGACAAAAACATGTGAGGTGAGACAATGCGTGACACTGTGACAAAGACATGTGGGGTGAGTCAATGTATAAGGAGCCGCAATGAGTGACTTTGTGACAAAGACATGTATGGTGATTCAATGAGTGACACTATGACAAAAACATGTGGGCTGAGAGAATGAGTGACACTGTGACAAAGACATGTGGCGTGAGTCAATGCATAAGGAGCCGCAAATAGTATCATTGTGACAAAGACATGTGTGGTGAGTCAATGAGTTGACAAAGACATGTGGTGCGGGACAGTGTATAAGGAGCCGCAATGAGTGAGTCTGTGACAAAGACATGTGGAGTGAGTCAATGAGTGACACTGTGACAAAGACATGTGGGGTGGGTCAATGTATATGGAGTCATAATGAGTGACATTATGACAAAGACATGTGGGGTGAGTCAGTGAGTAAGGAGCCACAATGAGTGACACTGTGACAAAGACATGTGGGGTAAGTCACTGAGTGACACTATGAGAAAGACATGCGGAGTAAGTCAATGTATAAGAAGCCACAATGAGTGACACTATGACAAAAACATGTGGGGTGAGAGAATGAGTGACACTGTGAGAAAGACATGTGTGGTGAGTCAGTGTATAAGGAGCCACAATTAGTGACACTGCGAGAAAGACATGTGAGGTGAGTAAATATATATGGAGCCACAATGAGTGAAACCGTGACAAAGACATGTGGGGTGAGTCAATGTATAAGGAGCTACAATGAGTGACACTATGACAGAAACATGAGGGGTGAGACAATGAGTGACACTGAGACAAAGACATGTGGCTTGAGTCAATGTATAAGGAGCCGCAATGAGTGACATTGTGACAAAGACGTGTGGTGAGTCAATGAGTGACACTGTGACAAAGACATTTGGGGTGAGTCAATGTATAAGGAGCAGCAATGACTGACAATGCGACAAAGACATGTGGGGTGAGTCAATGTAGAAGTAGCCGCAATGAGCGACACTGTGACGAAGACATGTGGGGTGAGTCAATGTATAAGGAGACACAATGAATGACACTATGACAAAGACATGTGTGGTGATTCAATGAGTGACACTATGACAAAGACATGTGGGGTGAGTCAATGTATAAGGAGCCGAACTGAGTGACACTGTGATAAAGACATGTCGGTTGAATCAATGTATAAGGAGCCGCAATGAGTGACACTGTGACAAAGAGATGTGAGGTGAGTCAATGAGTGACACTGTGACAAAGACGTGTGGGGTGGGTCAGTGTACAAAGAGCCGTAATGATTGACACTGTGACGAAGACATGTGGCGTGAGACAATGAGTGAGACTGTGCCAAGACATGTGGGGTGAGACAATGAGTGACACTGTGAGAAAGATATGTGGGGTGAGACAATGAGTGACACTGTGACAAAGACATGTGAGTTGAGTCAATGTATAAGGAGCCGCTATGAGTGCCATTGTGACAAAGACATGTGGGGTGAGTAGGGACCCCAATGAGTGACACTGTGACAGAGACATGTGGGGTGATTAGGGAGCGGCAATGAGTAACAAAGACATTTGGGGTGTGTCAGAGTATATGAATCCAGAATGAGAGACACTGTCACAAAGACATGTGGGGTGAGTCAATGCATAAGGAGCCGCAAGGAGTGACACTGTGAAAAAGGAATGCGGCGTGAGTCAATGAGTGACACTCTGACAAAGACATGTTGTGCTGGACAGTGTATAAGGAGCCGCAGTGAGTGAGTCTGTGACAAAGACATGTGGGGTGAGATATTTTCTTTCAAACATGCCAGAAAATATGTTACAAGTTTGTGTGGAATAAAAAACCAGAAAAAATCAGTCGAAAAACAGTGCATAAAAGCATACGGAATGGAGGTATTGGTCTTCCTGATGTAAAAACCTTCGTCACATCCTTAAAACTATCCTGGATCCGTAGGACTGAGAGATCAAACCACAAATGGAAACGTATTCTTCTCAGTAATTTTCCTCATTGGCCTCATATGAGTAAACACGGTCCAGAGATTGTCTCAAAATTTACCAAATATAATCCGTTCTGGGCAGACGTCCTTGAAGCTTACAAACTTTTTTATTACAAATGTCTGCCAAAAAATTCCGCTGAACTACTTGCTGAACCAGTTTGCTTCAACAAACGTATTCAAGTTGGGAAAAAACACATTGTGTCTAAAATGCTTCAAAACAAACGTATCTATTATCTCGCACATTTTTTTGATGATAATGGTCAGTTTCTTTCCCACGGACAATTTAAGGAAAAATATGATGTCAACATTGATTTTCTAACTTATACAGGGTATAAGTTAGCAATAATTGAATTCATAAAAGGATTTGACATTACCATCGAAAACAACAAATGTATTACTTCTCCATTATGTTATAAGATATTGTTTGCCATTTATAAAGGTTCAAAGACTTATTATGATATACTGATTGATAATCAGTTGAGAGCTCCGTGCTGCGATAAGTGGGACATCAAACTTTCACAAGCTCATGACTGGAATTCATGCTTTTTTAATGCACATAAGATTACAGATGTAAAACTCAAGTGGTTTCAGTTGAGAATAATTCACAGGTGCTTAGGTACAAATGTTATTTTGAAAGAAATCGGAGTTACTGATAATGATAAATGCAGTTTTTGCGGACTATTTAAAGATTCTATTGACCATATGTTTTGGAAATGCACTCATGTCAAATGTTTTTGGAGTAGGTTAATTGATTTAGTAAAAGAGAAATGCACTCACGCACAAAATATACGCCTAACAGAGTCTCTCATACTTTTAGGTTTCGACATAACAATCGCAATTGATTACTGTTTTTACTTCATTATTCTTCTAGCAAAACATTACCTATATAAGTGTAAGTTAGAAGGCAGTCTTCCACATGTAGCAGTTTTCTTGAAAATGTTGACGTATAGATATAGAATTGAAAAATATAACTCATACTTTACCATGAACCACATGGATTTTCATGCCAGATGGCTTGCTTATGAAGCTTTGATTTCTAATACCTAGCTGCTTTAGTTACCGTCTCTGGAGCATGTATTTTCAGCATTAATATATAAATAAGTATGATGCATAATATAACAACAGTTACTAGACTAATCGTATTATCTTTTTCCTTTTTTTTTAATCTTTTGCTGAGGATATCATGTGTGGCCCTTGTAAGCTGCTGAAATATTTCTGTATAGTGGTACTCAAGAAATAATGTACCTTATGATAATAACATATATCATCTTCACTTGCTGTGACCCAACCCATTCTGTCTTCCTGTTTCTTTGCTTGTCTGTTCGTCTGTCTGTCTGTCCGTCTATTTGTCTGCCTTTCCTTTATTATCTGTGTATGCATGCTGATTTATTTTGCTATGTATATACATTTTTTTTTCTTTTTTCATCAAACGCATGTATACATCTATTATGGGTAGTAATATTAGAACAATATGATTAATACAGGTTTATGTATACTTCTTATAGCATTGTCAATAAGTAACCATGTTTTTTTTTATTTTTATTTTTATTTATTTTTTTTTTACATAGACAATGCTATACTGAAACATCCCCCCCCCTCTCTCTCTCTCTCTCTCTCTCCTTCTGTCTATCTCTCTCTTCTTTTTTTTTTTTTTCATGTGTGTGTGGTTTGGCTCTTTGTGTATGTTAGTTTGTTTGTTTGTTTTTCTTGCTGTATACCTAACTCTTAGTTATGAATGTTGCTGTTTATTTCTTTCTGCTGTTCTCTTCATATATGTGTGTAGTTTTTTTTTCTTTCTCTTTGTATGTGGAATAACAATAAAAACAAATAAAAAAAAAAATTAAAAAAAAAAATATTGATGCATTCTCCATACCCTTTAAAGCCCAAAACGATGAAAATCTTCGATCTTGAAGCCAGAATAGACTGCAGAGATCAGCAGTGCCTCAAACACAACTGATAACAGTGAAAAAGCTGCGTGTCACAAGATGTCAAGTGCCATGTTCTTTATCAGTTCGCAATGTAATAAACACAGGTAAGCAGCTCACGAGGGCTGAGGAAGTTGAACATTATGCCACCGATATTGGTATGCCATCAGACAGACATAAAATGTTCTATACTTCAAAACACTCGTGTTTGTTGCGTGTTCAGATGCTGAAAAAAGAGTTCTCCTAACCTTAAACAGGGAAAATCTTAAATAGGAAAAATGAAGGAGACGAAGGAACAACAAACGAAGTGCGTAAAAATGAAGAAATGAAGGAAGAGGGGGAAAAAAATTAAAGTGAGATAAAGGACTGGAATGGAAGAAATGTAAAAAAAAAAAAAAAAAAAAAACAGTGAAGAAGGTGGTTAGAAATAAAGGTATAAAGAAAAGCAGAAAGGAAGAAGGGTTAAGACAGATTGGAATAAATGTAGAAAGGAATTTTTCATATGAAATAACACAGTCGAGTTTTGCCTTGTGGAAGATAAGTGGGGAAATTTGACTCTTACCAGAAAAAAAAACAACTGTAGTTAATGGTGTTGTACACGTGATAATATCTAAGTTACTTCTTGCTAAGTGTTGAAAATATCTTCTTTGCAAAATGAAAAAGAACACAATGTAAAATCACTTCTGTTTCAACACCTGTCCCGCCGACACGCAGCAACTGATATCATTCTGGGGTTGCGCAGAATGCATCATTCTGCAAAGGGTGAAGGAAAAAAAAAAAAAAAAAAAAAAAAGACATGTGGGGTGAGTCAATGAGTGACACTGTGACAAAGACATGTGGGGAAGGTCAATGTATAAGGAGTCATAATGAGTGACACTATGACAAAGACATTTGGGGTGAGTCACTGTGTAAGGAGCCACAATGAGTGACACTGTGTCAAAGACATGTGGGGTGAGTCAATGAGTGACACCATGAGAAAGACATGTGGAGTGAGTCAATGTATAAGGAGCCACAATGAGTGACACTATGACAAAAACATGTGGGGTGAGAGAATGAGTGACACTGTGAGAAAGACATGTGTGGTGAGTCAGTGTATAAGGAGCCACAATTAGTGACACTGTGAGAAAGACATGTGAGGTGAGTAAATATATATGGAGCCACAATGAGTGAAACCGTGACAAAGACATGTGGGGGGGAGTCAATGTATAAGGAGCTACAATGAGTGACACTATGACAGAAACATGTGGGGTGAGACAATGAGTGACACTGTGACAAAGACATGTGGGGTAAATCAATGTATAAGGAGCCGCAACGAGTGACATTGTGACAAAGACGTGTGGTGGGTCAATGAGTGACACTGTGACAAAGACATTTGGGGTGAGTCAATGTATAAGGAGCAGCAATGAGTGACAATGTGACAAAGACATGTGGGGTGAGTCAATGTAGAAGTAGCCGCAATGAGTGAGACTGTGACGAAGACATGTGGGGTGAGTCAATGTATAAGGAGGCACAATGAATGACACTATGACAAAGACATGTGTGGTGATTCAATGAATGACACTGTGACAAAGACATGTGGGGCTGGTCAGTGTATAAGGAGCCACAATGAGTGACACTATGACAAAGACATGTGGGGTGAGTCAATGTATAAGGAGCCGCAATGAGTGACACTGTGACAAAGAGGTGTGAGGTGAGTCAATGAGTGACACTGTGACAAAGGCATGTGGGGTGGGTCAGTGTACAAGGAGCCGCAATGAGTGAGACTGTGCCAAGACATGTGGGGTGAGACAATGAGTGAGACTGTGTCAAAGACATGTGGGGTGAGATAATGAGTGACACTGTGAGAAGGATATGTGCGGTGAGACAATGAGTGACACTGTGACAAAAACATGTGAGTTGAGTCAATGTATAAGGAGCCGCTATGAGTGCCATTGTGAGAAAGACATGTGGGGTGAGTAGGGAGCCCCAATGAGTGACACTGTGACAGAGACATGTGGGGTGATTAGGGAGCGGCAATGAGTAACAAAGATATGTGGGGTTTGTCAGAGTATATGAATCCAGAATGGAAGACACTGTCACAAAGACATGTGGGGTGAGTCAATGCATAAGGAGCCGCAATGAGTGACACTGTGACAAAGATATGTGGGGAGAGTCAATGAGTGACACTGTGACAAAGATATGTGGTGTGGGTGAATGTATAAGGAGTCATAATGAGTGACATTATGACAAAGACATGTGGGGTGTGTCTGTGTGTAAGGAGCCACAATGAGTGACACTGTGACAAAGACATGTGGGGTGAGTCAATGAGTGACACTATGAGAAAGACATGTGGAGTGAGTCAATGTATAAGGAGCCACAATGAGTGACACTATGACAAAAACATGTATGGTGAGAGAATGAGTGACACTGTGACAAAGACATATGTGGTGAGTCAGTGTATAAGGAGCCACAATTAGTGACACTGTGAGAAAGACATGTGAGGTGAGTAAATATAATATGGAGCCACAATGAGTGAAACCGTGACAAAGACATGTGGGGTGAGTCAATGTATAAGGAGCTACAATGAGTGAAACTATGACAAAAACATGTGGGTGAGAGCAATGAGTGACTCTGTGACAAAGACATGTGGGGTGAGTCAATGTATAAGCAGCCGAAATGAGTGACATTGTGCCAAAGACGTGTGGTGAGTCAATGAGTGACACTATGACAAAAACATGTGGGGTGAGACAATCAGTGAAACTGTGACAAAGACATGTGGGGTGAGTCAATGTATAAGGAGCCGCAATGAGTGTCATTGTGAAAAAGACATGTGTGTGTGAGTCAATGAGTGACACTATGACAAAAACATGTGGGGTGAGACAATGAGTGACACTGTGGCAAAGACATGTGGGCTGAGTCAATGTATAAGGAGCAGCAATGAGTGACACTGTAACAAAGGCATGTGTGGTGAGTCAATGTAGAAATAGCCGTAATGAGTGGCACTGTGACTCAGACATGTGGGGTGAGTCAATGTATAAGGAGGCACAATGAGTGACACTATTACAAAGACAAGTGTAGTGAGTCAATGAGTGACACTGTGACAAGCACATGTGGGGTTGGTCAGTGTATAAGGAGCGGAACTGAGTGACACTGTGCCAAAGACATGTAGGGTGAGTCAATGTATAAGGAGCAGCTATGAGTGACACTCTGACAAAGGCATGTGGGGTGAGTCAATGTATAAGGAGATAAACTGAGTGACACTGTGATAAAGACATGTCGGTTGAATCAATGTTTAAGGACCCGCAATGAGTGACACTGTGACAAGGAGATGTGTGAGGTGAGTCAATGAGTGACACTGTGACTAAGACGTGTGGGGTGGGTCAGTGTACAAGGATCCGCAATGAGTGACACTGTGACAAAGACATGTGGGGTGAGACAATGAGTGAGAGAGTGTCAAAGAGATATGGGGTGAGACAATGAGTGACACTGGGACAAAGATATTTGGGGTGAGACATTGAGTGACACTGTGACAAAGGCATGTGAGTTGAGTCAATGTATAAGGAGCCGCTATGAGTGCCACTGTGATAAAGACATGTGGGGTGAGTAGGGAACCCCAATGAGTGACACTGTGAGAGAAACATGTGGGTGTGTAGAGAGCCGCAATGACTGACAAAGATATGTGGGGTGTGTCAGAGTATAAGGAGCCAGAATGAGTGACACTATGACAAAGACATTTGGGGTGAGTCAGTGTGTAAGGAGCCACAATGAGTGACACTGTGTCAAAGACATGTGGGGTGAGTCAATGAGTGACACCATGAGAAAGACATGTGGAGTGAGTCAATGTATAAGGAGCCACAATGAGTGACACTATGACAAAAACATGTGGGGTGAGAGAATGAGTGACACTGTGAGAAAGACATGTGTGGTGCGTCAGTGTATAAGGAGCCACAATTAGTGACACTGTGAGAAAGACATGTGAGGTGAGTAAATATATATGGAGCCACAATGAGTGAAACCGTGACAAAGACATGTGGGGGGGAGTCAATGTATAAGGAGCTACAATGAGTGACACTATGACAGAAACATGTGGGGTGAGACAATGAGTGACACTGTGACAAAGACATGTGGGGTAAATCAATGTATAAGGAGCCGCAACGAGTGACATTGTGACAAAGACGTGTGGTGGGTCAATGAGTGACACTGTGACAAAGACATTTGGGGTGAGTCAATGTATAAGGAGCAGCAATGAGTGACAATGTGACAAAGACATGTGGGGTGAGTCAATGTAGAAGTAGCCGCAATGAGTGAGACTGTGACGAAGACATGTGGGGTGAGTCAATGTATAAGGAGGCACAATGAATGACACTATGACAAAGACATGTGTGGTGATTCAATGAATGACACTGTGACAAAGACATGTGGGGCTGGTCAGTGTATAAGGAGCCACAATGAGTGACACTATGACAAAGACATGTGGGGTGAGTCAATGTATAAGGAGCCGCAATGAGTGACACTGTGACAAAGAGGTGTGAGGTGAGTCAATGAGTGACACTGTGACAAAGGCATGTGGGGTGGGTCAGTGTACAAGGAGCCGCAATGAGTGAGACTGTGCCAAGACATGTGGGTGAGACAATGAGTGAGACTGTGTCAAAGACATGTGGGGTGAGATAATGAGTGACACTGTGAGAAGGATATGTGCGGTGAGACAATGAGTGACACTGTGACAAAAACATGTGAGTTGAGTCAATGTATAAGGAGCCGCTATGAGTGCCATTGTGAGAAAGACATGTGGGGTGAGTAGGGAGCCCCAATGAGTGACACTGTGACAGAGACATGTGGGGTGATTAGGGAGCGGCAATGAGTAACAAAGATATGTGGGGTTTGTCAGAGTATATGAATCCAGAATGGAAGACACTGTCACAAAGACATGTGGGTGAGTCAATGCTAAGGAGCCGCAATGAGTGACACTGTGACAAAGATATGTGGGGAGAGTCAATGAGTGACACTGTGACAAAGATATGTGGTGTGGGTGAATGTATATGGAGTCATAATGAGTGACATTATGACAAAGACATGTGGGGTGTGTCTGTGTGTAAGAGCCACAATGAGTGACACTGTGACAAAGACATGTGGGTGAGTCAATGAGTGACACTATGAAAAGACATGTGGAGTGAGTCAATGTATAAGGAGCCACAATGAGTGACACTATGACAAAAACATGTATGGTGAGAATGAGTGACACTGTGACAAAGACATATGTGGTGAGTCAGTGTATAAGGAGCCACAATTAGTGACACTGTGAGAAAGACATGTGAGGTGAGTAAATATATATGGAGCCACAATGAGTGAAACCGTGACAAAGACATGTGGGGTGAGTCAATGTATAAGGAGCTACAATGAGTGAAACTATGACAAAAAATGTGGGGTGAGACAATGAGTGACTCTGTGACAAAGACATGTGGGGTGAGTCAATGTATAAGCAGCCGAAATGAGTGACATGTGCCAAAGACGTGTGGTGAGTCAATGAGTGACACTATGACAAAAACATGTGGGGTGAGACAATCAGTGAAACTGTGACAAAGACATGTGGGGTGAGTCAATGTATAAGGAGCCGCAATGAGTGTCATTGTGAAAAAGACATGTGTGGTGAGTCAATGAGTGACACTTGACAAAAACATGTGGGTGAGACAATGAGTGACACTGTGGCAAAGACATGTGGGCTGAGTCAATGTATAAGAGGCAGCAATGAGTGACACTGTAACAAAGGCATGGTGGTGAGTCAATGTAGAAATAGCCGTAATGAGTGGCACTGTGACTCAGACATGTGGGGTGAGTCAATGTATAAGGAGGCACAATGAGTGACACTATTACAAAGACAAGTGTAGTGAGTCAATGAGTGACACTGTGACAAGCACATGTGGGGTTGGTCATGTATAAGGAGCGGAACTGAGTGACACTGTGCCAAAGACATGTAGGGTGAGTCAATGTATAAGGAGCAGCTATGAGTGGCACTCTGACAAAGGCATGTGGGTGAGTCAATGTATAAGGAGATAAAACTGAGTGACACTGTGATAAAGGACATGTCGGTTGAATCAATGTTTAAGGACCCCAATGAGTGACACTGTGACAAGGAGATGTGAGGTGAGTCAATGAGTGACACTGTGACTAAGACGTGTGGGGTGGGTCAGTGTACAAGGATCCGCAATGAGTGACACTGTGACAAAGACATGTGGGGTGAGACAATGAGTGAGAGTGTCAAAGAGATATGGGGTGAGACAAGAGTGACACTGGGACAAAGATATTTGGGGTGAGACATTGAGTGACACTGTGACAAAGGCATGTGAGTTGAGTCAATGTATAAGGAGCCGCTATGAGTGCCACTGTGATAAAGACATGTGGGGTGAGTAGGGAACCCCAATGAGTGACACTGTGAGAGAAACATGTGGGTGTGTAGAGAGCCGCAATGACTGACAAAGATATGTGGGGTGTGTCAGAGTATAAGGAGCCAGAATGATAGACACTGTCACAAAGACATGTGGGGTGAGTCAATGCATAAGGAGCCGAATGATGACACTGTGAAAAAGCCATGTGGGGTGGTCAATGAGTGACACTGTGAAAAAAAACATGTGTGTGAACATGTATAGAAGCCGCAATGAGTGAGTCTGTGACAAAGACATGTGGAGTGAGTCAATGAGTGAAACTAACAAAGACATGTTAGGTTGTCAATGTATAAGGAGTAAAATGAGTGACATATACAAGACATGTGGGGTGAGTCGGTGTGTAAAGAGCCACAATGAGTGACACTGTGACAAAGACATGTGGGTGAGTCAATGAGTGACACTATGAGAAAGACATGTGGAGTGAGTCAATGTATAAGGAGCACAATGAGTGACACTATGACAAAAACATGTGGGGCGAGAGAATGAAGACACTGTGTCAAAGACATGTGGGGTGAGTCAGTGTATAATGAGCCAAATGAGTGACACTGTGAGAAAGGCATGTGGGGTGAGTAAATATATATGGAGCCACAATGAGTGAAACCGTGACAAAGACTGTGTGGTGAGTCAATGTATAAGGAGCTACAATGAGAGAAACTATGACAAAAACATGTGGGGTGAGACAATGAGTGACACTGTGACAAAGAGATGTGGGGTGAGTCAATGTATAAGCAGCCACAATGAATGACATTGTGACAAAGACATGTGGGTGAGTCAATGAGTGACACTATGACAAAAACATGTGGGGTGAGACAATGAGTGACACTGTGACAAAGACATGTGGGGTGGTCAGTGTATAAGGAGCCGCAATGAGTGGACATGTGAGAAAGACATGTGGGTGAGTCAATGATAAGGAGCCAATAATTGACACTTGACAACATGTGTGGGTGAGTCAATGAGTGACACTGTGACAAAGACATGTGGGGTGGTCAATGTAAATGAGAGCAATGATGACACTTGAAAAGACATGTGGGTGAGACAATGAGTGAACTGTGACAAAGACATGTGGGGTGGTCATGTATAGGAGCGCAATGAGTGACATGTGACAAAGACATGTGGTGGTGAGACAATGAGTGACACTTGACAAAGACATGTGGTGAGTCAATGTATAAGGACCGAATGAGTGACACTGTGACAAAGACATGTGGTGAGTCATGTATAAGGAGCCAATGAGTGACACTGTGACAAAGACATGTGGGGTTAGTAGAATGCCGAATGAGTGACAAAGACTGATGTGGGTGGTCAGTGTAAGGAGCGCAATGAGTGACACTGTGACAAAGACATGTGTGAGCAATGAGTGAACTGTGCAGGAATGTGGGGTCAATGATAAGGGAGCAAATGAGTGACACTGTGAGAAACATGTAGGGTGAGTGAGTAAGAGCAGCATGATGGACTGACAAAGTATGTGGGGTGGTCAAGTATAAGGCGCATAATGATAGACACTGTCATCAAAGACATGTGTGGTGAGCCAATGCATAAGGAGCCGCAATGAGTGACACTGTGAAAAGGAGCCATGTGGGGTGAGTCAATGAGTGACACTGTGACAAAGACATGTGGGTGGGTAACAGTGTAAAGCAGCCGCAATGAGTGCAGCTGTGGCAAGACATGTGGGTGAGTACAATGAGGACACTGTGACCAAGACATGTGGGGTGGGTCAATGTTAATGGAGTCATAATAGTGGGGAGAGTGACATTATGACAAAGACATGTGGGGTGAGTCAG
>JAMYXO010001166.1:0-10000 GCA_033310375.1 Conus canariensis
AGCAGTTTGACATCCAATCAGTTTTACAGTATTGCGTTAGGTTGTGCACGATGGAAATATGGTGGTTACAAGCAAAAAAAAAAAAGAAAAAACAACAAACAAAAACAAATGAACAACTATATCCGAAAGACCAATACACCATCTCCTATCCGTACAGCTGAAGGTAGGTACAGTGTACACTCAGTTCATGCATTGTCTGTGTCCTGACTTCTCCATCTACATCAGCTGTTTGACGAAACATGCCGGACGGCTCCATAGTCGCCGTCAACGCAACCTCGGTGCTCATGTGTGGATACTGGTTTTTTAATGAGTTAAAATACTGTGGAAAGTATAAGACAACAAACAAGTGGCACAGTGCAAGAGAGAATCAGCCTTCAAATTGATCTTTGTACCGGTGAATTCCAGGCAGCTCAAAGCAGATGCAAGCATGGGAATTGACTGAATACAATATACCAGAAACACAAGTACATGTTGAAAAAATCCAGTGCAACACACAGTTTGAAAAAGATAAGCACGGAACCTTAAAACCCGTCAAAGTATGTACTGAATCACTGTCAGTTATAATCTGTGACTGTAATTGAGCAGGTGCTTATTCCAGACTATTCTTTGGTTCCATATTTGTCACACATTAGCTGCGGTTTTCAATAAAGGCGAAGAGGGTGGACGACATTAATTCACACACACAAACATCTTCATCACTTGCACATAGGAATAATGAAACGTATATGACACAAAAGTAGTGACTTAAGTTAGCGTTTGTTCATTTGGTGTTGAAATATTTTTCTCCAACTGCTGCTACTCCCACAACATTCACCAAACATGTGTTTTCTTGCCTTGCTTTAAAGACTTCAGTGTAGTGTCAGTACAAAACGTAGGAAAACGAACTCACCGTTACATCTGCCTGTTGGACTGTCGCAGTTCTGTGACTGACATTTAGAACCGCACCTGGTGCACGTGTCACTGTTGGTTTTGTAATATCCGGAATTACATTCTGGAAAAAAAAATCATTGTGAGCAATGGCACTGGTATGTAAACAATGTATCACGTATGATAACAAACACGTGCATTTTTCAAACTGTGTCTCATTGTGTTTGTGTAGGAGTAGGGTGAGGATATGTGTGTGCGTGTGCGGCGCGCGTGTGTGTGTGTGTGTGTGTGTGTGTGTGTGTGTGTGTGTGTGTGTGTGTGTGTGTGTGTGTGTGGAGAGAGAGAGAGAGAGAGAGAGAGAGAGAGAGAGAGATTTATTCTTAGGGGACATGGCTCCTAATGAAGGTGTTGGAAACAAATATTTTGTAGAAAACAAAGGTGAAAACTAACCAAATGCCCACCAACGTAATCAGGAAATTTGAGAAATTAGACATTAAACACTACACAACGATTAATAACTTACAACCATACTTCGAACAGTAAATGCCTTGCACAAGAAACTATCAACATATGTTATGGTCTTTTCGTTTGTGGATACTTTAAGTAATAAATTTCGAAATAAAGAAAATGTCCACAACACTTGTGATGAATTAATTGATTCCTGAGATCATTCAACATGTGACAACAGAACACAAAGATGATTTCATTTTCTTCCGCACTTCTACGTAATGGTCAGATCAGGTCACATTTATTATGCTTCCAGACATGCTGTTCATGGCGGTCACATGTACATTAGCTTCCAGTGGAGCAAGTACTACAAGGGGCACTCTGTGCATCATGTACGTCTGTCTCCTGTATTGCCAGTATTAAATAACAGTAACTTTAGATCTGTTTCCTGTGTTACATGGGGCACACTGTTTGTGGCAGTGGTTAACTGTACACTTGTTTTTTCCTGTGTAACTAAGAGTACATGTCATTTACCTGTACATCAGTTTGTAGCCAGTGTTACATATCTGTTACCTACATGCTTGTTTCCTGTGTAGCCAGTGTTACATATCTGTTACTTGCACGCTTGTTTCCTGTGTAGCCAGTGTTACATATCTGTTACCTGCACACTTGTTTCCTGTGTAGCCAGTGTTACATGTATGTTACCTGTACACTCCTTTCCAGTATAGCCAGTGTTACATATCTGTTACCTGCACACTTGTTTCCTGTGTAGCCAGTGTTACATGTATGTTACCTGTACACTCCTTTCCAGTGTAGCCAGTGTTACATATCTGTTACCTGCACACTGTTCTCCTGTGTAGCCAGTGTTACATATCTGTTACCTGCACACTGTTCTCCTGCGTAGCCATCATGCACAGGGGGCACACTGTCCTGTATGTTCATCACACTGGCGATTCGGACAGCCTCGGGAACAGACTGTGGAACACTGGGCCCCATACCATCCATCAACACATCCTGTACACACACAACCACACACACCACACACAAAACCACACACACACACACACACACACACACCACACACACACACACACACACACAATTGTTTTAAGTAGACTAAACTACTTTTGTGAAAAGAACAAAGTTATCCCGACAAACCAAGCAGGTTTTCGAAAGGGTAGAAGTGCTATTGAACACTTGGTCAAACTTACCACTCAAATTAAACAGTTTTCCAGGAGAAAATGTTTACTAGCGACCTTTTTTGATATCACTAAAGCTTATGATCAAGTATGACACTCTCGTTTGTTTTATAAACTTAAAGAAATTGGATTATCAGGAAACATTTATGATTTTCCTAAAGACTTCTTAGAAAATACGATATATTAGAACAAAGGTAGGGAAATCCTATTCTACAAGAAGAAAATTACACATGGGCATTCCTCAGGGGTCTGTTATTGCACCTTTACTTTTTAGTATTCTGATGTACAATTTACCCACAAAAATTACTAAAAATATAGAGCTAGCCCAATATGCAGATGATATATGCATATGGATGAAAGTGACATTAAAAAAATGTACATTGTCAGATCACAAAACTATATTAAAAAGTTATATCAAAAAGAATTAAATACCTTTTCTGCTTACATGACTGAAAATGGTTTGCAAATATCAACTGAAAAAACACACATGATGTTATTTAATACTGGATCTGATCCAGTTAATATGCCTTTATTTCAAGTCAACGGCATACCCATCAAATATACAAAAATAGTGAAATTTCTTGGAGTAAATTTAACATCAAAGTTGTCATGGAATTATCATATAGAGCGTATTTTAACAAAAGCTCGAAAAACTTTAAATCTATTAAAGATTATTAGCCAGCATGCTTGGGCTCAGGACACAGTTACTCTTTTGCACCTTTCTACTGCACTAGTTAGATCAAAATTAACGTATGCACACGAGGTGTTTTTCAGTGCACCCAAATACTTACTGAAAAAACTTCAAAGTATTGATTCCAAAGCATATAAGATAGCCATGGGACTACCAGTCCATGCCTCTTGTACAAAAGCATACAGTGCTGCTGGGATATTACCACTGGAAGAACATAGGAATCTTGCATGCACCAAGTTTGTTATAAGAAGTTCTACTATAGACAACAATATAGGCCCTGAAATAAATATTAAATCGGACACTGATTTTCCCAAAAGGGCTAAAACTATATCATCTCAAACGACTCTAAGAACATATACTTCCTCATTTTAGAATCCTCAGATATCAAACTAACATCAATTGCAAAAAGATCTGTTGTGTCTCCTATCCCTCCCTGGAAACTAATACGTGCACATTTTGATATTGATCATACAGATTTAACAAAGACTGCAAATATTAATTTGTTATTATCCAATATCAAAATGCATTTGCATGATCACTATTCCAACCATTTAAAAATATACACTGATGGATCATTAATCAATGAACATGCGGGTGCAGCATACATGATCCCAGGCCTTAACAAAGAAAAGTCCTATTATCTCGGAAAAAACAAATCTATATTCACTGCTGAGTTAACTGCTATAATTATGGCTTTAACGTTTATTGTTGATTACCCTCAAAATTTATTTAAAGTTGTTTTATGTGTAGATTCCAAGTCAGTTCTTACTGCACTGAAGAATTTTAAATTAAAAGTTCGACCTGAGATGATCATTGAAATAAATAATTTAGTACATTTCCTCTCAGTCAGAGACACTGAAATAACATTTCTTTGGTTGCCCTCCCACTGTGGGTTATATTATAATGAAAAGGTTGATATTCTAGCAAAGAGAGGAGCAAAACCATCATCAGGTTCGCATTTTTTTAACTTCTCTATGTCAGTGCAAGAGTGCTATACTTTAGCAGAAAAAATACAATTTTCTAATTTTCGTTTGATAGAAAGAGAAAGTGGGTGTCTTGGTTTACACGATGAAATGAAAAAATATTCATGAAAAGTTAAGTAAGTACGATCAAAACATTTATCGTAGACGACAGATAAGTTCCTTGATCTGTAGATGGAAACTGGATTGTTTTAAAACAAAGTATGTCAAAAATATATATTGTATATGTGGTCATAGCATATCAACTGATCACATTCTTTCGTGTAACTTAATGAAAAAATTCATTCCAAATACGTCTGTACAGCCTATTCAAAATGTTTTCCTGTCAGCAAGTGAAACATATCTTTTCTTTTTGCACTTAGCTAAAAGTCCAATTGGCAAATACTTATAATAGGTAACAGTCAGTATTGAGAAAAGAAGAGGGTTTTTTTTTTGTTTGTTTGTTTTTGGTGTGTGTGTTTTTGTTGTTGTTGTTGTTGTTGTTGTTGTTGTTGTTGTTGTTTGTTTGTTTGTTGTTTTTTTTTTTGGGGGGGGGGGAGGGGGGGGGGTGGGTGGGGGGGTGGGTCATCTTTGGTTAAGTGGACTTGCCATTTTTGTGTTATAGCTGTAGATAAGTTAATTCTTTTGACTCGTTGTATTAGCCTTTTTCCCGGCCCCAATTTTTTTTTTCCGTCTAATATCACGTAATGTGGAAAGACGTAAAACAAAACAACAACAACAACAGAGAGAGAGAGAGAGAGAGAGAGAGAGAGAGAGAGAGAGAGAGAGAGAGAGAGAGAGAGAGAGAGAGAGATGACGATGGTGATAATCCTTTCTTTAAGGGTAATAGATAAGCAAATATATGCTTTTTCTTACATCCGGCCCTTGCCCAGCAGGGGGACTAAGAGTGACTAGCAACTAAGAATGATTAGCTCCTAAACCGTAAAAACAATCATACTTAACTTGAAAAAAAAATACATAAATAAACATGGATGACCTGCTTCTGCATCAACATTCACGTATACATGAACTTAAACAAACAGGACAGACATTGAAACAACAATCGAGGATACATGAATTAATAACGAAAAAATGAAAACGGAAAAAAGAACACACACACACACACACACACACACACACACACACACACACACACACACACACACACACACACATACACACACACACACACACACACCACACATACGCACGCACACATCCATACACCACACACACACACACACACACACACACACACACACAGATAGCGACCCTCCTATTAGTCAAAGGAGAGAGAGAGAGAGAGAGAGAGAGAGAGAGAGAGAGAGAGAGAGAGAGAGGGCTTTTACAATTTTTTAAAAATCCAATATTAGTATACCACCGACTATGGTTTTAATGAATAGCAACAACGTGTCAGTAAGAGCATTATGCACACGAGAGAGAGAGAGAGAGAGAGAGAGAGAGAGAGAGAGAGAGAGAGAGATACGGATACGGATACGGATGTTTTATTCATATAGGCCATGGCCCCTAATGAAGGGGGTGTTGAGATCAAATCGTTTCAGACAGAAATAAGCAAATCATCAAACATCTAGGCATCCACAATTAAAAGCATACACGATATGAAACAACATACAACAACCAATACCTAACTACATGCTATACTTCGAATTTTAAATGCCTTGTACAATAGTAGAAAGAAACTCGTGGAGAGCGTGGCAGCAGAGAGTCCTCAGAAGAGAAGCCCCCTTCAAGCAAGTGTTTCGGCCCTTATCTCCTGACACTCTAGGGGGGTTGGGCCACACCCGGTTCATGACTCCGGATGTCCCTCTGCTGCCCCTTTTTTTCCCATCTTGGGACGAGCCATGGCTGGGATTCGAACCCATGACCCTCTGGACATGCTCATTTTCCACTTAATGACTCACGCTTTAAACACTGAGCCACAGGGACACCTGATATTTGTAGGGAAATTAAGCCTTATGAAGTTCACTTTTGTTCCTCCTTGACCAGATCCAGCTTGAACACCTCTCTGCCGCTTCTGCCATTGCTTTCAGGGCTCTGTTTTTTTCCTTCCCTGCAACTGAGAGCTGTTTCATGAGGCTGTATGCAGACGTTCCTACAAACCCCCTAGCTCCAATTTCTGCAGTGAGGACTTTGACCTGATAGCCTTCTCTCCTCAGGCTGTTTGCCAGATCAGCATACTTTTCAGTCTTGTAGATTTGAGCTGCCTCCATTCTGTTCTCATATGGCACCGTGAGCTCGATCATGATCAGCTGCTTGGTTGACTTAGAGTGGACTTTTATGTCTGGTCTCATGCCACTCTTGCTGATGATCTCTGGGTGACTCTTCCATTCTGGGAGGTCTGCAGTGCACTCCCAGTCATCTGCCCCGTCCAGCAGACTCTGCCTGCATGTTTCGAGTGGCACTGTTGTTCTTGGCCATGATTTGCTGCCTCCTGCCGTGAAGAATGTTGCGGGTGCTTTTGGAGTCCTGATTTTCCCTTTTGTGGTGTTGGTACTAGCCCAGACTACTTGTACAATTTCTTTGAGCACTTGGTTGTGCCTCCATGTGTACCTTCCTTGAGCCAGGGCTACTTTACATGAGCTTAGGACATGCTCCACTGTTTGTTTTTCATGGCAGAGGGGACATGCAGGATCGTCTGTTTTCCCCCACTTCACCAGGTTTGCATTTGAGGGCAGAAGGTCATATGCAGATCTGAGAATGAAGCTGATCCTGAGAGGGGCCATGTGCCAAATGTCATTCCAAGTGAGACTTCTTTGGAGTGCATTCTCCCACGTTGTCCATTGCCCTTGCTGGCTCTGCTGGACTGCTTTTTGGAGTCTTTTTTGGTCTTCTTCTTTTCTCATCTCCTGAATCATCATGTCTCTTTTGGCTTTTCCTTTGGCCTTTGACCACCATTCAGTTTTGGTCACCCCCAGTCCTTGTCTGTTGGTCTGTGTGTGTCCTGTTATTTCTCTGATCTTGAGACTTTCTTTTGCAGAATCCATCGCCTCTTGAACTTTCCATTTTCTGCCTGTCTTCAGCTGGGGCTTGATTGCTTCTACCACCTTGTCTCCTGAGTCCTCCAGCATGCTTTGAAGTCTGATCTTCCCTGCTTTGTATTCCTCCAGGATGGATTTCAGGGGTAGTTTTAGCTTTGCTTGGCGACAGTACAGCGCTATGTCAGTCAGACAGGATGGGACACCAAGCCATTTCCTTGTGAACTTGTTGATTTTGGCTTCCATTGCCTCCACTATGCTGGTGCAGATGTCGTATATCATCAGAGGCCATAGCAGCTTTGGTATCAGCATGAACTGCAGACACCAGACCTTGTATTTGCCAGGGAGCCCACACTGGTCAATGGTCTCCAAGCCTTCCTCCGCCATCTGCTTGGTTTCTTTTGCTCTTTGTGTGTCTTTCAGCGTATCATCATACCATCTTCCAAGGCTCTTGACTGGTTCTTCTGTGACTGTTGGAATGGCCTGGTTGGCAACACTGAAGACCACAGATCCGGCCACTTTTCCTTTCCTCAGTGAGAGACTCCGTGATTTCTTTGGCTTGAACTTCATTCTGGATGAGGCAACTATGTCGTCCAGCCTCTCCAGCACATGACGTGTCTCATCTTCTCTGGATGAAATCACTGTAGTGTCATCCATGAAGGCCTTGAGAGGAGGCATCTTGTATCCATCGCCAAGGTCTGTTTGTCTCGCGTTGTTTGTTGCTGCTTTCAAGATGAGTTCCATTGCCAGCACGAACAGTATTGGGGAAATTGCACAGCCCATTGCAATACCCACTTCCAAGTTGATCCAGTCTGTTGTGTACTCCTTGGTAGAGAACCGCATTGAGAAGCCATTGAAGTACTTCTTGAGCATGTCGCGGATGTTCTTTGGCACATGGTACATCTCAAGAGCCAACTGTATCATCTCATGGGGCACAGATCCATATGCGTTTGCCAGATCAAGCCACACTACGTCCAGGTCTCTCTTTTCTGTTTTTGCTTTTTGGATTGCGTCCCAGATCATTGTGGCGTGTTCTACACAGCCAGCCACGCCTGGGATGCCACCTTTCTGGACTGACACATCCAAGTACTTGTTTTCCATCAGGTACTTGGTCAGCCTTGCTGCCATGACAGAGAAGAAGATTTTCCCTTCGACGTTCAGTAGTGATATTGGCCTGAACTGGCTAATGTCACTTGAGTTTTGCTCTTTGGGGATGTACACACCATCTGCCGTCATCCACAAGAAAATAGCAAAAACGTTTTACAGTAGTTTCATTTGTAGATGCCATTAGTAATGAAAGTCGAAATGAAGAAGGATGTCTACAATATTTTTGATGAATGAACTGATTCCTCAGGTCACTTAGAGCGGGACAGCACAACACAAAATGAACTTCATTTTCCTCGGCACATTTACAAAGCGGACATGTCAGTTCAAGTTTGTTATGCTTCTTATAACGATAATAATGAACAGAAAGATCAGAAATACCTAATCTGAACTTTGTCATGATATACTTTAAATGATTATCCATTTCAACAGATAAATACACCGGCACACAATGTATAGATTGAACACCGTTCAGGAGAGAGAAGAGAGAGGAGAGAGAGATGAGAAGAGAGAGAGAGAGGAGGGAGGGAGGAGGGAGAGAGAGAGAGAGAGAGAGAAGAGAGAGAGAATGAGAGAGAGAGAGAGAGATGTTATTATATACCTATTTTTAAATCATCAACATGCTATACTGGTAAGTGTGATACTTATACAACAACGCATCAACAATATCAATATATCACACACATTTTCATGATGTGATTACAGTACGTATGTAGAATAAACAATTCTGGAAACAGTTCTCAAATAGCGCAATGCATTCATAAAATCAATAGTAAAAACACATATTTAACATAATTAGTGTGTGTGTGTGTGTGTGTGTGTGTGTGTGTGTGTGGTGTGTGTGTGTGTGTGTGAGGGTGGGGGGGAGGTGTGTATGTGTGTGTGTGTGTGTGTGTGTGTGTGTGGTGTGAGGGTGGGGGGAGGTGTGTATGTGTGTGTGTGTGTGTGTGTGGTGTGTGTGTGTGTGTGTGTGTGTGTGTGTGAGGGTGGGGGGAGGTGTGTATGTGTGTGTGTGTGTGTGTGTGTGTGTGTGTGTGTGGTGTGTGTGTGGTACGTGTTGAGCGTGGTGTGTGAGAGAGAGAGAGAGAGAGAGAGAGAAGAGAGAGAGAGAGGAAGGAGGGAGAGAGTAAATAAGAAATTGTAGTCTCTGTGTGTGCGCGCGCGCGTGCGTGCATGTGTATGTGCGTGTGCATGTGTGTGTGTGTGTGTGTGTGTGTGTGTGTGTTTGTGTGTGTGTGTGTGTGTGTGTGTGTGAGAGAGAGAGAGAGAGAGAGAGAGAGAGGAGAGAGAGAATGAGAGAGAGGGAGAGAGAGAGAGGGAGTAAATACGGAAATTGTAGTCTATGGAATTGGTTGTCTAAAAAGACGGTAAGAAATTATGGAAATAATTAGCAGCACTGAACTGACAGCCATGAGATAGCAGGTTCGAGCCCGTTTATATCCGCTATTGTACTGAACCAGTATGTAACCGGACTGAGGCAATACTGGGCCTACACATTAATCAAATTCGTGTTGTCACAATATTTGCATTCTGATATGGCATCAGTTACTTTTACTGACTAATTTCATATTGGGATTTGTCTTAGGTACTGACAGGGTTTTACACTGAGATGAGTTTGCTGTGGGCTCGAGGAGGTTGAAAATACATAATTTCTGTGAACTTTGTTGATGACGCTGCAGACGCCTTGATCCCCAAGTTTTGGTTAACAGCAGTGAACACTTGGCAGACGACTTTGAA
>JAMYXO010001166.1:17500-22500 GCA_033310375.1 Conus canariensis
CTGAGGAGAAAGTCATTGTCAAAAGAAGGGCCCCCCAGTTGACGAATGGTAGTGCAGATAGCTGATCTGTAGCCCCGAATGGAGCCAGCCGACAGTTTAAGGGAAGAGGATAGGTGGGAGAGGAAATTTCCTATTTGGATGTTGGAGGGGCAGTAATGGGGAACAGAGTTATCTGAGCACCAGGTTATCCATCTCTCCCAACGGTAGTTGTAGAGGGATTCGGTGCTGGCTCTGCGAGATGCCGAGGCGAAGTCCCGTAATCCCTGAGAGGCCCCTGCCCCGGCTAGTGTGTCTAGGACGGACTGGGGTCTCTCCGAGTGGGGGGTAGATGCAGATGTTCGCAGTTGGGCTGGCATAGAAGCCACGCGTGTAGGCGAAGCATCTTGGGATTGGAGTGAGGAAGACCTGACCGGGGTTGTCTCAGCATGTCCCAGCGAGGGCTGAGCCGGAGGGGGGGAACGTGGGTGAGGGACTTGGGGTCCGGGAACCAAGACTGGGTCGGCCACCATGGCGTTACGAGGATCAGCCTGGGTCTTTCCAGCCTTGCCTTCCTGATCACCTTGTGTAGGATGGGGAAGGGGGGAAAGGCATACGCCAGTAGGCCCGTCCCGGGGAGGGATAGTGCGTCGACTGCATCCGCCTGGGGATCTGGAACGGGAGAGACGTACAGGGGCAGGTGATGGTTGAAGCTGGTGGCAAACAGGTCGATCATGGGCACAAACCAATGGTTGCGCGACACCAGCGAAGGAGGGCCTCTGTTCTGAGGGAGAGGCCTATGGAGCGGGCCTCTCCCCCTTTGTTGACATAGCAAGCTACCGACGTATTGTCCGTGAGGAGGAGAACAAGTCGGTGCGCGACCTTGTGCTGGAGTTGGAGAAGGGCTAGCCTGACCGCTTCCAGCTCCCACTCCCCGAGGCGTGACTGTCCTCCACGTGGGCCCCCCAGCCCAAGTTGGAGGCGTCTGTATAAAGTTCCAGTGGTTGGGTTGGGTTGGGAGGGAGATGGGGACCCCGGTGGAGAGAGTGGCTGGAGTGAGCCGCTCCTCCGTCGCCGAAATGAACCAGTGTCCGAGGGGAATGACCTGGTCCCAGCGGTCGGAGGTCTGTGACAAACGTCGGCGGAACTCCCTCTGAAGTTGGCGTTTGGGGACCCGCCGCAGGGGAATGAGGGGAGACAGGGACTCCATCATTCCTAGGAGGGAGGACAGGGTTCTGGCCGAGGTGTGGGGTGCCTGTGACAGGCAGGAGATGAGGTCCACTATGCGTGCAGGCCTCTCCGGGGTCTGCCAGACGAACCGTAGGAATCGTCTGTGGGCCGGGTGAATCAGGATCTGAAAAATAGGCGTCCTTCAGGTCTACGGATGTGGCCCAGTCGCGATGATGGATGGAGTCTCGGATCTGGGTGGGGGTCTCCATCTTGAACTTGGTGGGCCTGAGGAACTTGTTGAGGGGCGAAAAATCTAGAATGGGCCTCCATCCTCCCGAGGCTTTTGGGATCACAAAGAGTAGAAGCCGGGGTTTGGGTGGGAAATCTCCGAGATGGCCCCTCTTTTGAGGAGGTCTTGGACTTCCGTGCGAAGAGCTTCTGCTTTGGCGGGGGAGGGTTCGTTGGGGGAGGGAGGGGGAGATAGCATGAGGGGGGGGACGCTCGTGGGCCCAAGGAAGGCGAAACCCTTCCTGTAGCACCGCCACTATCCAGGGGTGAGGCGTATGCGTCTCCACTGGTGGGCATGCCGGGAGAGGCTGCCCGCCAGGGGGGGCGAGGGTCTGGGCTGGTGGGTGGGGGATAGGGCGAGGGGGGGTGCTACCTGATCTAAGTCCCCCTCGGGCTGTCTCCCTAGTCAGCTCCGGGAGCGTGACTGTTGGCCTAACCGAAAATTTTGCTGATGGGGTTTTGGCTTAGGCCTTGGGAGAAGATTAGGTCGCTTGGCGGGCCGTGCGGTGCGGGAAGGCGATTGTCTGGGATAGGGTCTGTGCCTGGGGAAGGAACGAAGTGGGGGTCTAGCAGGGCGTGGCGGTGGCCTGGGCGCAAAGGACACAGCCTGCTTGCGTTCCTCAACTGCTTGTGCTATGACGTCAGCCGAGTAGTCGCCAAAGAGCGACTGGACCTGGCCCGGGATGCATCGCAGGGCTGCCTTAAGCGTCGGGGAGAGAGAGGTCCGCGCCAGCACGGCCTCTCTCGCGACCAACAAGCAGTTGAAGTGGCTTCTGGCTGCGCTGTCCGCCGCAGCCGAAAGGTGATGCGAAATCCTGTTAACTAGGTGTCGCATGAAAGGATCGCTGAACAAGCGAGGGTCAGGCTCTTGGTGCGCCTCAGAGCCCGGGTCCCCCGGTACTGGGATGGCACCATCGTCCTCCGGCCATAGAGCCTCCGCTCGCTGAAGGGGCATGTCCAAGTAGGTGTGTCCCGCCGTGGTGTGGAGGATGCCCATCCTGGCTACTCGGACCCATTCCTTTAGGTTCTTAAAGGAGATGGCGCCGGAAGTAGGGGGGGGCAGGTGGGGGATCAACCGACGGTCCGACTGGGAAATGCCCATCTCCCTGGTCACGGGATTGTCCGTAAACAAGGAGGCGACTGAGGGGTTCTTGGGTAGATTGGTCTAGATCTCTGGGCCGGGGGAGAGGGAGAGAAATTCGTCAGCGGGTGCGGCCTCTCTCCTAACGAGGTCTGGTCGCCACCGTTCTATCGTGCGGACATCGTACAATGAGGTGGGGGCTAGCTCCTCGTCATCGTCCGCCTCAGGGAGGTACTGGTCCTGAGAGGGTTCATAGCACCCGTCTTCAGGAGGTAAGTCGAGGGGTGCCTGTAGTGTGTCCCCGGTGGCCCTATAATCGGCGGCCGGGACATCGTCCTGCCGATAGGACAGCGCCCGAGGAGGGAGACCAAGGTCGACCCAGGTAAGTGAGGCCGGGTGCCACATTCGACCATGTAGCTGGTCGTGCTGGGTGTTGGCGTTAAGCCACTGGTCTCTCTCGGGGGCATAGAGCCACCGGTCCCCGGGGAGGTAAACGGGCTGTGGCGGCCCTGGGGAAAAACCATGGTAGGTAGGCCGCACTCAAGGTCTGACCAGCGCGTTGGGCGAATGCGTAGGTCAGACATCCGCCGAGTCGTAGCCACGAGACCCTCTTCTTCTTGTAGGCAGAAAGTCCCCGGGGACCCGGGTAACCTGAATCACTGTTGGGGGGGGGCTTGAGAGGCCGTGGCCTGTCGTCCCCGTCCAGGTCTGTGCACTGCACCATACACGTCCTTGGAATGGGCCTGGGAGGGCCATAATGGTATGGAGGAGGATGCGGAAGTCGAGCCCCCAACCCGCGAAAGTGCGGATTGGTCAGGATGCGGTCCCGTGTTCCTCCCCCTGGAGGAATATGTCAGGTTACCCTTGGTCCCGCTGGTAGATCCTCCCCCCGGAGGAGCGGGACCGCGGACGTTGCCCAAATGGGGATCCGAAAGGTCGGTTCCCCAACGTCCAATACCCCTAGGGAAGAAGGTGACGTTCGATCGGGGTAGGTCGACCGTCCTTGTGCATGGGCACGGCCGGGCCCATGGCGCGGCGTGCCCGCACGCCCAGGATTATGGACACCACCGAGGTCGTGCGTCGGGGTGACCATAAGGCTGCTTCCGGAGTCGAAGCGCTCCTCGAGCTCAGGTGTTGGCTGCACCTGTGCCCGGTGGGGCCGAGCGCTATGAGTGCACGTATCAATTTGGGGGGAAAAAGAGATACGTGACTCATCAAGGCGAGTGACGGATGGTGATTCCATCCCAGATCCGTCACCCGTGCTGGTCCGCGGCTCGGCAAGGTGCCCCGGGGGCCGAGATTCGCGTGACTCAGCATGATAGTTAGAAGTCTCCGAGCGAGTCCGTAGGCTAGAGGGCAAGCTGGCCGATGGAGAAGGGGTGGGGGAGGGCGAATTCCGTTGGCTAGTCTTTGCTCGGCCGGGCCCCTTGAGGGGAGCCTTGCCATTAGACTTTCTGGGCAGCACCTTGAGGGGAGCTTTGCCCTTAGACTAGCAGGCAGATCAAATGAAAGGCATTTTGAAATGGTGGCCGCTTGCCTATCAGCCTTGGGACGCCGCGGTCGTGCGTCCGTCGGTTTGGTAGACGAGGAAGATCACGCGTCCCTTCCGCGGAGAAGTCGTCTCTGTCTACCCGAACCGTACGTTCATCAGTGCGAACGGATTGCTCCGAGATGGAATCGACCCGCGGGTTCTCCGGGAAATTGAGCGAACTCCGAGCAGTGGAGTGGCTCGACCCGGCGGTGTCCTTCACCATGTTGGGCACAGGTGGATAGAGCAAACCCGGAACACACGACCGCAAAGAGGAGACAAGGTGGCCGATCGAGAAAATCAATTAATCTCGATCGTCCGTGTGGTGTCGTGCAAAGTGCTCGAGAGATCGACTGAAAACTCGAACTACCCGTACACGCCACCGGTCGTGTGACTGGTATGGCTATTAATAGCAATCTCTACACGTGGAGTATCACTGTGTATAGGTGTGATAGTTCTTGGGCACTAAATCTTAATAAGCAGATCAGTGTCACACACCCTTACTCGAACACGTTCTACCTGTGAAGGGTAAAGAGTACAGGTGTGATAGTTATTGAGCCCTAAACCTTAATATGCGGAACCAGCACAAAATGCGTGCTGAACCCGAGGCTCGGCAATATGGTGGGGGAACACGACCGGCGAGCGGTGCCGACGATCGCGAGTAACAAAGTCGCGAGAGTGCCGGTAAAAAGAGACAAATCTTTAATAAATACGCTCCCGAGAGTGCCGGTAAAAAGAGACAAATCTTTTAATAAATACGCTCCCACCAAGAGCCTCACACGGCAAAAATACTCAGGGTCTAGTGCAAGCCGGAACCAGCACAAAATGCGTGCTGAACCCGAGGCTCGGCAATATGGTGGGGGAACACGACCGGCGAGCGGTGCCGACGATCGCGAGTAACAAAGTCGCGGGAGTGCCGGTAAAAGAGACAAATCTTTTAATAAATACGCTCCCGAG
>JAMYXO010001166.1:30000-32803 GCA_033310375.1 Conus canariensis
AAATTGAGGTCTGGTAAATCTAATAAAATTCACAGACAGGTGTATTTCAACTTCCAGTAAATAATTACTTTTCAACCATCAGCATGTGGAAAACGTTTACTGTTTTTAGTATCCTGCCATCAACAGTCTAGTTTGTTATTCATTGTTTAAGACAAGCCAGGAAACTGTTAATGCAATCAACGAGTTTGTGTAAACCAAAGAAACGAAAAGCAATGATGGCATGATCATTTACGATTAATGATCAGTTTAAGCCTGAATCTAACACATTTCAAATACGAATTCAAGGAGAAGGGAAATGTCCTAAATTCTTCAGCAGGCAAATATCACATGGAGTTCATCTCTCGACTGTGAAAAAAAATTGTAATTCTGTGTCAGTTCTTTCTTCAAACACCATTTCTCTGACTGTAGTGGACTATGGCTGTGCATAGTAAGCGTTGGTTTAAAAATATTTCTTGGTAAAGATTACAGTTGTTATCACTTTCAGTTTCTGTTTTCAGTGCGGTACAAGCTGAATCAGTATGTCTGGTGAGATGAGTCGTTTCTTAGAACTGGAGCAGCCACAGACACAGGCATCCCCCCTCTCTCTCTCTCAGTAGCAGGGAAGCGGTGTTTATGTGGATCTTCTTCTTTCTTCTCTTCTTCTTTCTTTCTTCTTCTTCTTCTTCTTATTCTTCTTCTTCTGTGTGTGTGTGGTGTGTGGTGTGTGTGTGGTGTGTGTGTGAGAGAGAGAGAGAGAGAGAGAGAGAGAGAGAGAGAGAGAGTGGTGGTGGGGGGTGGTGAGGGGCAACGGATGGAGCGGGAAAGAAAGAGACAGTGATTAAGGTCCATGTGCTACAGGTGACTACGAGGCACGTGAAGCAGAAACAGAAGGTACAAAGAAGTTATCAGGAACACAGCAGACTTCCATCTCGCAAGTCGCACAACAGACCAAAGCACTGAACGTCACTCACCGCCGGTACGTGCCCAGATGCTGATGTTGTTCACGGGATATGTCCTGCCCAGGTCCAGCTCCCACCAGGGCTCGAGGTCGCCATTGTCATCAGTGTGGATACAGTTGGCGGGGAATGTACCGCTGGTGTCTCCATTGGCCGCCCTGCTTGACTGGCCTAGGATAGGGTGCTTGCTACTCTGACTGTATGTCTTTCCTGTGGCCACGTTGACTGTGAACACACACACACACACACACACACACACACACACACACACACACACACACACACACACACACACACACACACCACACACACGCAGGCACACACACACACACACACACACACACACACGCACACACACACACACACACACACACACACACACACACACACACACACACACACACAACACACACACAAAACACACACACACACACACACACACACACACACACACGCACGCACGCACGCACGCACGCACACACACACACACATACACACACACACACACACACACACACACACGCACGCACGCACGCGCGCGCACACACACACACACACACACACACACACACACACACACACACACACACGTACGCACGCACGCACGCACGCACGAATTCGTGCACTTGTATACCCAAACAAATGCATGGGAATACGAGGGAACAAAGGATGTCTGTTTGGGTTACATCAACAAAAGATCTGTTTATCACATGGGCGTGCTGGCACTGTATCCTCACTGACATAAGTAATGAGTGACAGACATGAGTAACAGTCATGAACAGTTACCCGTAACAGTTCTAGGGAACAGGGCAGTAGTTACAAGTAACACAGCAGTGTTGCCATGTTGGTAACAGTTATAGGCAACACGGCAGTACTTATGGGTAACAATTATGGGCAATAGGGCAGTACTTATGGGTAACCATTATAGACAATAGAGCAGTACTTATGGGTAACAATTATGGGCAATAGGGCAGTACTTATGGGTAACCATTATAGACAATAGAACAGTACTTATGGGTAACAATTATGGGCAATAGGGCAGTACTCATGGGTAACAATTATGGGCAGTAGGGCAGTACTTATGGGTAACAATTATGGCAATAGGGCAGTACTTATGGGTAACAATTATGGACAATAGGGCAGTACCTATGGGTAACAATTATGGGCAATAGGGCAGTACGTATGGGTAACACTTATGGGCAATAGGGCAGTACTTATGGGTAACCATTATAGACAATAGAGCAGTACTTATGGGTAACAATTATGGGCAATAGGGCAGCACTTATGGGTAACACTTATGGGCAATAGGGCAGTACTTATGGGTAACCATTATAGACAATAGAGCAGTACTTATGGGTAACAATTATGGGCAATAGGGCAGTACGTATGGGTAACCATTATGGACAATAGGGCAGTACTTATGGGTAACAATTATGGGCAATAGGGCAGTACGTATGGGTAACCATTATGGGCAATAGGGCAGTACTTATGGGTAACCATTATAGACAATAGAGCAGTACTTATGGGTAACAATTATGGGCAATAGGGCAGTACTTATGGATAACACTTATGGGCAATAGGGCAGTACTTATGGGTAACCATTATAGACAATAGAGCAGTACTTATGGGTAACAATTATGGGCAATAGGGCAGTACTTATGGGTAACAATTATGGGCAATAGGGCAGTACTTATGGGTAACAATTATGGGCAGTAGGGCAGTACTTATGGGTAACAATTATGGGCAATAGAGCAGTACTTATGGGTAACAATTATGGCAATAGGGCAGTACGTATGGGTAACCATTATGGGCAATAGGGCAGTACTTATGGGTAACCATTATGGGCAATAGGGCAGTACTTATGGTAA
>JAMYXO010001167.1:0-10000 GCA_033310375.1 Conus canariensis
GCAATTAATATAAGAAACCCTTTTTTTGGGGAAAGGATCCCGCTAAAACCCCCCCCCAAATTTAAATTTTGCGTTTTTCTCTATGGGCTCTACAGTGAGATTGTGCTTCCAAACCCGCTTTTTTTTGAAAACATACAACAAAAAAGGGTTTTTGCTTTTTCCAATCTGGGGAAAACCCTTTTCATTGGGCCCCCCATTTTAATGGATAACTTGGAAACTTTTAAATTCCCTTTTTCATGTCCGTAATTTTTTCCAAAACCCTTTTTTTAATCTCTTGGGCCCCGGAATTTTTTTAGTCAAAAAGATTCCCCGTATTCTCTTGGCACATTTTAAAAACCCCCGTTACCCAAAGATTTTTTGGGGAGTCTTCATGCAGCATGATTTTTTTCAGTTTCATCTTTTTTGTAGAGTTTAATTTTTTCTTTTTTTTTGTTTTTTTTCCCCCTTTCCAAAAACATCAATTTCCCCCCAAAATTTTCCCCGGTGATTAGTAAATCTAAAAGTTCATTTTGGGGGGAAAAAGAGTAGCTGCGAACAAAACTGCTTTTTGAATGTTAAAAAAATTTTCAGCTTTTCATCACTTTTTGGGGAAATTTTTTGTGTAGCGAAAAAGCAAAAATTTTTTTCCAGTTGCCCTTATAATTATATCTTGCATATATTTTCCACACCTCATTGCCGGATGTGCCTCTTCGAGATTCAACAATAAAAGGTCATCCCCGATTTTCTTTTTGTGTTTTTTCCCCAAAACAAAGAAGGGGGTAACTCCGGGGGAAAAAAGGAAAGGTCTATGCTGTTTTTTTGGGGTTTTGGTTTTGTTGTGTGTGTGGGTGTGTGTGTGTGTGTTTTGTGTGGGTGTGGGTTTTGGTTGTGTGTGTGGTTGTTTTTGGGGGTGTGGGGGGGTGTTGTGCCGTGTGGGGTGTGTTTTTTTGTTTGTTTGTATTTTGGGGGTGTTTTTGGGGTTTTGGGGGGTGGGGTTGTTGTGTTGTTTGTGGGTTGGGGGTGTGTGCATGCGGCGTGATACGCACATGGGGCGTGCGTCTTTTCGGGGTGTGTGTGTGTTTGGGTTTGGGGGGGGGGGTCTTTCGCTGTGTTTTTTGTGTGTGAGTGTTTTCGCACCGGTCGCGTGCGTGCTTTTTTTTTGTAGGTGCTTTTTTGGGGGATTCGTTTTTCGATGGGGAATACATATGCGGTGGTTTTTTAAAAATTTTTTGATTTACAATGCCCAAAAAAACAGAAGAACGGGGGGGGGGAAGATAACACAGGAGACCAAAACAGAAACCCAAAGCTGTCTGGCAGGGAAAAACCGGGAAATAGCATTTTCGCCGGCACGGCGGGGGCACAGAACACCACGCACGCACGAAAAAACACCCACACCCCCCACAAAAAACACACCAACACCACACACCCCCCGCCAAAACAAAAAAAGAAAAACCCTTAAAATATTACAAAACCAGCATGTTACCCCCCTCCTGTGCAGCCCGTATCTGTGCTCCGACAGTCACAAAATACGTGAAAAAGTGATAAAAACCCCTTTCGGGGGGGGCGGGGGACAAAATTCAGGGGGGGAAAAAGTGATTAAACCAACTGTACAGGGTGGGGGGTGACAATCAAGTGATTTTAAATTTTAAACCCAAAAAACTGTACAGGGTGGGTCGTGACAATCCTGATTGAAAAACCAATCTACAGGGTGGGTCTGACAAAACACGTGAGTGATAAACCAAAATGACGGGTTTGGGCCCTGGGCAAACACGTGATGTGACAAGCCCCACCATACATGGCGGTTTTTTTACAGTCACGTGATGTTAAAGCCCTCCTTTTTAAGAGAGGGGGATGACGTGGGGTAAGTAAACCTTTTGCAGGAAGGGGACGGGGGGGTGTGGGTGTGGGTGTGTGTGTGGGGTGTGTGTGTGTGTGTGTGTGTGTGGGTGGGGGTGTTGTGTGCGGTGGGGGGGGGTGGAGAGGAGGGGCGGGGGGAGGGGAAAGGGAGGCGGTGGGGGGGGGAGGAGAGGGGGGGAGAAAGGTCTTCAACTTAGGCCCGAAGACTTGAGGACAGCCCGACTGGCGGGTTGAACCATTTTTTTTGGGATGGCCCCCCCCGGGCGTTCACGGAGCCCCCCCACAATACATGGGTTTTCTCCAGAAAAAGGGGGGATGATCATGCCTTGTGGGGGGTTCGAAAACGGGGGGCAGGTGCCGAGCGGGGTTCTTCCGTTGCCACTTTTTTTAGCTGCAAGGGGTTCTTCAAAAACATGCAGTCCGTTTGAAAGGCGGGACACCCCGGGCAGCAGAATGGTTCCCTCAGAACCTGGGTTCCCCAGACACCCCCCCCAAACAAATAAAAAAAAGACAGAAATACAAAAAAAAGAATAAAAAAAAAAAAGATAAAAAAATAATTTTTTACTTAAAAAAAAAAACCCAAATTTAAAAAAAAGAAATAAAAAGGTTTTCTTTCTTACCTGTGTTTTTTGTTGTGTGTGTGTGTGTGTGTTTGTGTTGGTGGTGTGTGTGTGGTGTGTTGGTTGGGGGCCCCCCCCCTTGTCCTTTTTTTTTTTTACATAATAAATTTTGATCATGTAAAATTTTAAAAGGAAAACATGGTGCAACGCTCTTTTTCCGGGGTTAAAAAATGAATTTCTCATTTTGTTATTTCAAATGTATTTGCCCCTGCTCCCCCTTTAAAAAAACCAAAATTTGGCCCCCCCAAAACCAGCTGACATCTTTTAAGCGCTCCTATTTCGACTAAAAACAAACAACAAATCGACATTGTGGGGTTTAGGGGAAAAAAAAGGGTTTCAAAAAGCCCAAAAAGAGATGGTTCTTTTAAAAAAGGGGGAAAAAAGTCCATTCAAAGTTATAAAGTCTGGGGAAAAATTTCAAAACCCCCTTTTGGTAGCTTTAAGTTTACTGTGAAAACTTAGGAAGAGAGCAAAAAAAGCTTTTTGTGTGTTGATGGGTTCTCCCCCCCCCTATCCGACGGAGGGAGGCAGTAGGGCATCTGCTGAGTTGGGGGCCCCAGTGGAAAGGGAAAAACCCAAATTTCCCCCAGGCACACAATCTTCCCACAGACGCTCAGGAAAAAAGGGGCCTGCAAGGATGGGGCCCCCCCTTGTCTCCGATTCCTTTTTCCCCGGGTGGCAGCTGCTCTTTCGCTCAAATGTCTTTGTACCCCGGGTACACTGTTGCTTCCACGAGGTTCTGTCAATGTCGACATCTTCCAGGAAGCAAGTGTCGATGTTGCAGTTTCTGAGGTTGGCCTTCATGGTGTCCTTGGTTATCTCGTGAGAGGCCTTCCTTGTCACGTGGCCTTCCTTCAGTTGTCCATAGAGCAGCTGCTTTGGAATTATGCTGTCCTCCATACGGACAACATGTACTGTACATCGGACTGGCTTTTGAAGGAGTAGACACTCAATGCTGGGTAAGCCACCTCTTCTCAGGTCCTGCAGTTGACACTCTGTCTTGCCAATTGATGCGCAGATCTTGCGCAAGCATCGTTGATAGATCTGTTCTCTCTGAGTTGTTGGATGTGTCGAGTACGTGGTCAGAGTCTCACAACAGTAGAGAAGAACACTCGGAACCACAGCTCTGTACACGGCAATCTTTTGCGCGTTAATCTAATGCCATGGTCTGCCACAGACTCCTTTGAGAGTCAGCCAAGGCAGAGCTGGCCTTTTGAGATGCGCAACATCACTTCTCAGCCAAAGATCCCGTTGCTGCTACAGTGCTGCCCAAGATAGCAGAACTTGTCACAGTTTTTGATGCTCGTTTGTTTGATGACGACAGTTATGTTGATCACTGCCACATGCGGACGGTGAAGGTGCAACATGGCCCGGTCTTACGCAAGAGACATTGCAAGTCCAAGAGCGTTGACAGGCCCTTGCAAGCGATCTGTAATGCACTGATGCAAAATCAACTCACCGTCTTACTCGTGCACTGTACTGTGACATTGAATATGATTTTTGATGATATTTATCCACACACGAAGGTGAGGGCACACACACAACACACACGACATATGGCATACCACACCACACCACACACACACACACACAACACACACACACCCCACACACACACACACACACGCACACACATCACACACACACAAACGCGCGAGCGCGCCCTTCCATCGCTGCATTACCTGTCGTTGTAATAGAATCGCCAGTCCCGTTTTCCCATTTCACTGAAAGGCGCGTACTGTCAGAGATAGTCACCGAAGAATTGATCCATGGACGCATGGCTACGGTCCGCTAATGGCTCCCCCGTTGTGGTTGGTGCAGAGCCGCTGCTTTGGCTCGGCTGAAGAGGTCCCCGGCTATGAGGTGGAGTTTCTCCATCGAATGTGCGTCCATCCATACCAAGTACTCCGCCTTCTCCTCAAAGACGCCTCAAGGACACAAAAGAAGCGACAAGTGTAGGGTTCTACTGTGGTAGTGGTGATGTGGTGTGGTGGTGGTGGTGGTGAGGTGGTACTGCTACTGCAACTTTTACTACTACTACTACTACTATGCTGCTGCTGCTGCTACTACTACTACTACTACTGCTACTGCTAATACAACTACTACTGCTGCTGCTGCTGCTGCTGCTATTGCTGCACTACTACTGCTGCTACTACTACGAGTACTACTACTTTACTACTGCTGCTGCTACTACTACTAACAACTACTACTGGCTACTACAACTGCTACTTACCACCCATCACTCCTACTACTACAGCTACTGCCTGCTGCTACTACTACTACTAATACTACTAGTAGTTCTAAATCTATTAGACTACTAAAGCTTCTACTTCAACTACTACAGTTAAATTTTAACCATTACTACTGCGGCTACTACCACCACCATAAACCACCACACCACTACTACTACTACTACTGCTACTTACTCTACTACTACTACCAATACTACTGCTATTGCAGCTGATGCGGTGATGCGCTATTGCTGCAGAACTCGCTGCAAGTACAACGACAAAATTCATACAATAAAGACCTGGCTTTCACTAATGATGCTGATGATTAATGATGCTGATAGAAAAAAAAAGATAAGAGAGAAACACTATCGCAATTGGTGTGGACTGTTATTCCCTAAATTAGGCCACCAGATCAGGCTCACAGTACCGTTATTCCTAATAGGCCACCAGACCAGGCTCACTGGACTGTTATTCTAATAGGCCACCAGATCAGTCTCACTGGAACTGTTATTCCTAAAAGGCCACCAGATCAGCTCACTGGACTGTTTATTCCTAATAGCCACCAATCAGGCCTCACATTGACCTGTTTTTCCTAAGTGGCCACCAGATCAGCGCTCACTGGACTGTTATTCCTAATAGGCACCAGATCAGGCTCACTGGACTGTTATTCCTAATAGGCCACCAGATCAGGCTCACATGGACTGTTTATTCCTAATAGTCCACTAATCATGCTCACATGGACTGTTATTCCTAATAGCCACAGATCAAGGCTCATATGGACTAGTTATTCCTAAATAGGCCACACAGATCAGGCTCATATGGACTGTTATTCCTAAAGGCCACCAGATCAGGCTGACGCGGCCCTTCCTGGTCTGGTTGTTTTTCAACGAAGAGCACTGCCATTACTGATAGCTGATTTGAGGCTTCTGTTGCTACTGCCACTGCTGCTACTTCTCTTATTCTTACTACTACAACAACTCCTGCTCCGGGACTTCCGGCCGGGCCTCTGATTCGCAAGCCGACATGTTTCCAGTCCAGCGCTCTGAGTGTTTTTGAGAGAGAGGTGTGTATAGGAGAGAGTGATGCCTCCAAATATAGTATACAGAGTTTTGCTGTGTTCAGTGGTTAGGTATTATTGTGCTATTTCCGTGACAACAACGTCTCGATCGAAGCCGGAGGAACAACAAGGCCGTGAACCAGTGAAGGGCCCGGGGCAAAATGGCGGTGGCCGTTGTGGCCCCGTCAGTGTACCCAGTGTCTTGACCGCGCTGGCTTTGCCGCATACGAGTCCTTCCAACAACAACCGACATCTGTGTAGCACAGAAGCGGTGTCAGGAAGGGGATCGATTCGGGTGCACGATCGTATTATGAGGACTGTGGCAAATTTTTATCCAAACAAAAGAAAGCCGAGAGACACACTAGAGTTAGAAGGTTTTACTTTCACGGGCACGAGATGGCTCTATTTGACACGAAACCCCGTCAGTGTTAGAGGACAGTGGGGAGGAAAACCTTCCACGAAACTGGTGGGTGGATAGTGTTCCACTCCACATCCAAAACAGAGACATTGAGACGCGCTTAAAAAAGTTGGTGTGGGAGCTAAACGCTGTGCAGTGCAAAACGAAACTGCACGAACCCCAGGGGACAGTTGACAACAGTTCGAAACTGGCCGCAGATTTTTGTACATTACACATACCACGCACGACCTATGCTGCCAGTTTTAAAAAGTTGGTGTGGCTCACTGCAGCATCTTCTATAGGGAGATGAAACAAAACTCAGATGAGGCAAGTGCCTGCAAGAGAACCACGTGAGCGAACTGTGAAAATCAGGTTGTCTGTAAAACTGCCTACAGCCAGGGCACAAGAGAATTATTGACCCCCTGTCCGAAAGAATGTCTCCTCCCCAGAAGCAAGTGAACCGAGCGACCAGGCCAGTGCCGAAGTACCCTAAAAAGAAAAAACGTAACAAAAATATTAAACAAGAAATAATGCAAAATTTGACAGAACCCCTATTACAGTCCAGGCACAAACAGAATTTAATGGACTATCATTCTCAAAATGATAAACAATGAAAACAAAAACATCCAAGCAACAACAAATACTGTTAATAAAGGTTTTGTATAGAAAATAAAACTAATGTCTAGTAATGCTACCCCCTAATCAAAAGTGATAACTAACATTTCTAAATAAAGGCTTAATGAAAATACAAGACAAGACATGACCCATATTGGGCATGGGAGTTTTTTAATAAGCAGTACACCCCAAATTTACAACATTTAGAAAATCTCCACTACAAAAGGAAGTCTTTGATTTATTAACAAACCTTTTGACTTAAAAGATACATGGCAAACATTATTTCCCGATGCCCGAGAATACACTTGGTTTCCCAAACTACCGTTTTTGCAAAAAGAATTGATCATATTTTGTGATGCTTTTTCATAAATCCCAAAAAGGGGAAAAAACCTTGAAAATTTCCCAAAATCAGACCACAAACTTGTGAAAGTTGAATAAATACGAAAAAAATTCCAAAGAGGTCCCGGATAAGGAAATTAACAGCTCATTTTGTCAAGGGAAAAGTTTCTCAATGAAACGACTAATTTTAATTGCTACTTTTTTTCAGTGAAAGGAAGACCCCAAAAAACAAAAGGGAAATGTTTTAAAAATAAGATAAAATCATTCTGTAAAAACTTTTTCAAAGGGCACTAAAAATTTTTGGCCCCGCAGAAACAAACCCAAAATAAAATGGAAGAAATTGAACAAAAATGTCCGCAACCCTTGATAAAGGCCCGAAAAAAGCACATCACTAAAAAAAGAAAAAGGGTCTGCAAGAATTAAAAGACGCACGCGGTCTCAAATTCCCATCAAGAGTCAAATGGATTTGAAGAGGGTGAGAAGACCTAAATATTTCTGCGCTTAGAAAAGAACAAGGAGCAGCAAAACTATTGCTCACTGTGTGTAAAAACATATACAGACAATCCCCCAAAAAATACTAGAAAAAATTAAAAAATACACACACAGCATATAAAAAAGAAACTACTTAAAATTTGGGGAAAGTAAAGACGTTTCCTACTGATAATGCTTCCCCCATCAAGATGAAGAAAAAAAAAACTGCAAAGGAAATTAATCAGACGAGTCAGCAAGCCCTAAATCATTTTAAAAAATGAGTCTGCACCCGGGAGTGATGGTCTCACACCACTCTTCTATAAGAAATTCTGGGATAAATTAAGACAACCCTTACTGAATTGTATTACCGCTTCACTTGATGCAAGGTGAACTATCCTTTTCTATGAAAAAAGGAATCATAACATTAATACACAAAGCAACGATCAGACAACATAAACCTCGCTAATTACAGGCCAATTACACTCCAAATACAGACTACAAAATATTCACAAAGGACTAGCCTGAGACTACAGAACATAATAACATCAATCGATAGCGAAGACCAGTAGGATTTATAAAAGCAGAAACATAGCCTTCCATTTGAGATTCTTTGATGATCTCACTACATAACTCACAGAACGAACCAACCAGGTCCCTACTTGCACTAGAACTTCTCTAAAGCGTTCGACACCCTGTCTAAAGACTGTATCCTAGAAACGCTTGATTTGTCAATTTCGCCCACGATTTAAAAAATCTGTTTTAAAAAACGTTATTGGAAAACACACAAACTGTATTCACAATGGTGCTGGTTATCTGACTGGTTCCCAACAGAAAGAGGCATTAGCAAGGTAGCCCACTCAAAGTCCTCTCCTTTTTGTGATAACTGTTGAACACACTAGCTATCCAAAAAAGGAACAGTAAAGATATCCAAGGAATTAAGTCAACACAAAACCTGACGAAAGTAAACGCGTCCAGCTGTACTAAAATAAAATCAGTTTGCGGATGATACAACACTGACCCTTAAAGATGAACAAGATATTCAGGAAGCCACAACATAGTTGTAAAATTCGAGATTTCTCCGGCCTAAAGCTAAATAAAAGTAAGTCAGAAGGTATATGGTTAGATCACACGTAACGTGGTAAACGGGCACTGTTATAAATATTCCTATGAAATCTGGTAAACTCAAAGTTTTTAGGCATTTACTTCTCGGCAGCAAAAGAAATCTCTGAGATCGAAGAAAACTGAAAGCCAGAGTAGATAAGAACCAAATATCAAGCAATGGGAAAACAGAAACCCATCCCTCTATGGTAAAGTTATTCTTACTAAAACATTTCTGCTGTCCACAATTCACCCACATATTGCAAGCAGCATCCATACCAAAACAAACCCTCCACACTATTAATTCACTGATTTATAGGTTCCTATGGAAAAAAAAAGTTCAACATAAAAAAGCATTTGAAAAGATAAAAAGAGGTGTCCTTAGCCTAGAAAAGGAAAAAGGCGGCCTAAGTATGATTAACATCGAACATCACCAACAAATGCTCCTAGTCAAATGGCAGCAAGACTCCTCAAAACAAACCAAAGCTCACTGGAGCATCCTCGCGCGAAATAATATGTCACCTTTCCAGAACAGCTACTGCGTTTTACTGTAATGTTGATCCTAAAGAAATTCAAGGATTAGAAAAAGTTACCTCAGTCTTTTGGAAAGACGTAATAATTGCAGTCACCACCTTTAACAAAGACCGACCAATAGAGAATGTTAAAACAGAACCTCTGTGGAACAACCGAAATATAAAATACAAAGGAAATACATTGCAGTTTACAAAATGGTAATAAAGCAGGTATCCTTCTCGTTCAAGATCTTTGGCGAAATGGACGTATAATGACCTTTAGAGAAATAGAATAAAAACTAGGCACTTCCCCAAACCTTCCATTCGAATACAATGCGCTGACAAACGCAATCCCATCCACATGGAAGCAACAACTTGCTAACATTGACCACAAAGACGAACCCCCTACTGATGTTGCAACAGACGAAGGAACCTCACAGCTCTATCAAATAAACAAATCAGAAAGGTTTTTGCCCAAAAGCAAAACCATGAATATGCGCGACACACTTTTGGAAGCGTAAATTAAACATCAACATGAAGACTACTTTAACGTAGCCTATGAATGTACAAAGGAATATAGACTGAGACTCCTTCATTTTAAATTCCTTCACAACATTTACCCCACCAACATATTGTTACAAAAATGGGTGTAGTGGAAAACAAATAAATGCCACTGGTGCAAAGAAATAGATTACATTGAGCATGCCTTCTATTCTGCCCTAAGTTATCCACATTCTGGAACAAGTAAAACATATATTCTCACACGCTACAACATACAGATCCCTATGAATGTAAACAACAGCTCTGTTTGGCGTTACCAAAAC
>JAMYXO010001167.1:12500-20000 GCA_033310375.1 Conus canariensis
GGCCTTCTCTTCCGAAAGTTGGTGATAGGTTTTCCCATGTGTGCAAGATGTTATGCGTGCATTCACACATGGAACCTCGGTTTATAGTCTCATTCGAAGGACTGTATGGATATGCAGTCAGAACCAATGTTAACTCCGAGGGGAAATCCCCCTGTACCGAAACGGCCCGGCAAAGATTCGAACCCGCAACCCCAGCATCACCAAGATTACGAGTCCGGCGCTCTACCACTAAGCTATTCCGGCCCCCATGATAAACAACTTAAACACACATAATGAAGCTGGATATCGACTAGCAGTAAACTACTCTAAAGCCTTCGATTCAATATCGAGAAGATTTTTTGTCACGTGCTTTTGATGTTTTTGGCTTTTGGTGGTGACTTTAAAGGTGGGTATATGTTCTCAAAAAAGGTATTAATCTCAAGCAGTATTAATCACGTGATACAAACCTAGCTCCAGGTACTTACGGCCACAATGAGGGGTTTCAGGTGTAACATTTGAGCTGTACGGACAAAGGGAGGCAATCCTTCAAATGAGAAGTCTACACGGCACAGCGACAGTGCTTCTCTGTCTGCAACACAGGGAGTGGACAGATTCCATGATGTGACCTGAACACACAGACTTCAAGTACAGTCACAACATACATGTGTACGATGAGTGTTCCTCTTGTTCACATCGCTGCATAAGGAGATAAAAAACCACAAGCAATGAAATGGTCATAACTGTGGTCCACGCGTGTTGCCTCATTTTTTTTTTACATAACTCCGCAGAGTTGTTTCCCCTAGCCTATTTTAACACCGAGTTCTTCCAGCACACTGCGACATCACGGTATTTACTATCGTTGTAGTTAAATGTGAGACTAAAAAAATATTTAAGAAAATAGAAAAGAGAAGAGAAGAGCAAGATTGGGACCCGAGCTTCTTATCAGAAAGAAAACAAGCTGGTCGAGCGGAAAAGAACGGGTTGATCGTAACATGTAAAATCATCAACGTATATCAGCACGTTTTATGAAGCTGCCAAGAACAACATCCAGTCGTCAGCTTTTTTCGTACTTTCAGTTCTAGTCTTCCGACAGAACTCAATGTGATTTCCGCTTTCTTGACAACAAATGGAGCTTGCTGTACCTCAGAGCTGTGAGATCAGTTTTCCAACGGCACGCTTAGATAGGAAGAATATACTGAATGGCCTGCTCGCTATTCTCTCGATATACGCTTTTGAACAAACTGGATTCTCATTTGTCAAATATTGTGGGTTAAAAAAACGTGATGGTTCAGTCGGTGTGTGTGTGTGTGTGTGTGTGTGTGTGTGTGTGTGTGTGCGCGCGCGCGCGCGCGACCTGTAGTTCTGTTTCTTCTCTGATTTAGGATACTAACAAAGCTCAATAAGGCTACCTCAATGCAACTTGGAACACACGCAAATTCGGAGCTTTACAATAGAAACAATCAACACTAATATCCACGTACGTAACTACCCACCCGCATAAGTAACAAACGAATCCTTATAAATGTGACAGACAAATTCAAGGGGAAAAAAGGAACAACGAACACCTTCTTTGCATAGCTTCTTCGCGTCATTGTTGTACTCCAGGGAACCGCACCTGTAGGTTTCAGACGATGTCACCTGTTTGTTTTTTGAAGTCTAAATCAAGTTCTTACACGTTGATGCAACAACTCTTGTCACGGTGAAGTGAGTGTTGCTCTTTTATTTTCATCATAAAAAGCATCTTTTTTTTCATATGTACAGTTGAAGTTTTGGCTTAAAAAAGGAATGGTTGTGAACACTTTTTTCCCTGTATATGTCACTACGTGTCACATGTCATATATACGACACAAGGCATGTCCCCCCCCCCCCCCCCCCCCCCCAAAAGAATGAAACAAACGCGAAAGTTTTATTAAACAAATTTTCAATATGAATGTTAGCGCAAGACGGGCGTTGAAACGTGTGGCATAGTAATAATGTTACAGAGCTGGCAATTTTCTGGTAAGAATATTCGCAATTGTTTTCACAGATGAGCACAAACCTGAAGTGTCGTTTGCGGTAATGCCGAGGTTCCCACTGACCGATCATGGAGCTTTACCATTTTTGGAGCTTAGAGACGAACAGGTAAAACAATATGACTGAACTTAATTTGGAAAGACTTGCTCTTTGACCGGTGGCCTTTTAAGACTATTCATTCCGTTAATTTCGAATATGAAGAGGATTTCACACAGAAAGGAACTGAATCGATGTTGTATAGGCTCTGTCTTTTTTCCCACATCTGTCCTATTTATTTATCAATACTTTCGTACATCAGGGGTTACCTGATTCCTCTGCTAACTTCCTTCACATTGGGATTGGAACTCTCTTCAATAATAGAATTAGAAGGTATGCACTGGTCTTTGAAACAAGCATCTGAACTGGACAAAAACCCATCTCACCAGCTTCCTTTGGTTTGGCGTAAGACCCAGATCGTAGAACACGAATGTGTAATCTTTCCCCTTCATGAGAGGAAACAAGGTGTGGAACACGTTGTCCAGAAGCGCCTGTATTTCATTGTAGTGATTGGATGACGCGCCTGTGACTAAAATGTATTTGTGTGACGTCAGGCGCCGGGCTGCTGACGCCAGAGCCTGGAGATACTGTGCAGGAATGGTGGCACGCGTGGAAAGCACCTGCTGCAGTCTTCCCTTGAGGGAGGTGGAGAAGTGGCCGGGACAGTCGTCGTCGTAACAGGTGCTCGCTGAAACATGACCTTCGCTGTCATGGTGGAAGAGCTCAAAGCCTATGGACTTGGTCTCCCACTTTATAATAATGAACAGATGAACACACACACACACACACACACACACACACACACACACACACACACACACACACACACAGAGGCAGACAGACAGATAGATAGATAAATGGATGGACAGGTAGACAGACTGATAGATACATAGATGGATTAATAGACACACACACACACACACACACACACACACACACACACACACACACACAACACACACACACACACTGAGTATGCTAATCGTTTAAGAATTCATGAACTCGGCTGACATTTAGCACACTGTTATATTAACTGCAGTCAATATTAAAACTTAATGCATGCACGCTAACAAAGAAAAAGATAGGAAAGTATTTTTCTGCGGTGCAAGAATCAGAACATAATGGATGTGTGTGTGTGTGTGTGTGTGTGTGTGTGTGTGTGTGTGTGTGTGTGTGTGTGTGTGTGTGTGCGTGCGTGCGTGCGTGCGTGCGTGTGTGATATTCTTAACGCAAAAATGAATGATATGCACTCAATAGGAGAGAAAGGTGAGCAATGCAAAGACGGAAGCCCAATTAACAAAGGAAGAAGAAGAAGAAGAAGAAGAAGAAGAAGAAGAAGAAGAAGAAGAGAGAGAGAGAGAGAGAGAGAGAGAGAGAGAGAGAGAGAGAGAGAGAGAGAGAGAGAGAGGACAATGGGGAAGTTAGATTCGATTTTTTTAATCGCTCGATTACAGGCAGGATGTAGATTGGACAGAACATAAAGCAGCACAGTATCCTTGAAAGGATAACAGAATGAGATTAGATTCCACATAAATAATATCGTAGCCGCTTCACACTTCTACAGTGACATGGGCAAAGGAGGTTTGGTAGAGAAAGCATTGGAAAGTTCGGTATTATGCTAGACAGAGAAAGCGTTGGAAAATGTGTATTGGTCCAGGCAGAGAAAGCGTTGAAAAGTTTGATGTTGGACTAAGTAGAGAAAGCATTGGAAAATTTGGTGTTGGTCCAGGTAGAGAAAGCGTTGAGAAGTTTAATGTTGGATCGGGCAGAGAAAGATTGGTCTACGTAGGGAAAGCGTTGAAAAGTTTGATGTTGGACCAGGTAGACAAAGCGTTGGAAAAGTTGATGTTGGACCAGGTAGAAAAAGCGTTGGAAAGTTTGGAAAAGTTGATGTTGGACCAGGTAGAAAAAGCGTTGGAAAGTTTGGTATTGTACTAGGCAGAGGAAGCCTAAGAAAATTTGGTATTGGTCCAGGTAGAAAAAGCGTCGGAAAGTTTGGAATGGGGCCAGGTAGAGAAAGCGCTGGAAAGTTTGATGTTGGACCAGGTAGAAAAAGCGTTGAAAAGTTTGATGTTGGACCAGGTAGAAAAAGCGTTGGAAAGTTTGATGTTGGACCAGGTAGAAAAAGCGTTGGAAAGTTTAATGTTGAAGCAGGTAGAAAAAGCGTTGGAAAGTTTAATGTTGGACCAGGTAGAAAAAGCGTTAGAAAGTTTGATGTTGGACCACGTAGAAAAAGCGTTGGAAAGTTTAATGTTGGTCCAGGAACAAAAAGCGTCGGAATGTTTGGAATTGGGCCAGGTAGAGAAAGCGTTGGAAAGTTTTAATGTTGAACCAGGCAGAAAAAGTGTTGGAGAGTTTGATGTTGAACCAGATGGAAAAAGTATGGGAAAGTGTGATGTTGGACAAGGTAGAGAAAGCGTTGGAAAGTTTGGTATTGGACACGGTAGAGAAAGCGTTGGAAAGTTTGATACTGGACAAGGTAGAGAAAGCGTTGGAAAGTTTGATATTGGACAAGGTAGAGAAAGCGTTGGAAAGTTTGATATTGGACAAGGTAGAGAAAGCGTTGGAAAGTTTGATGTTGGACAAGGTAGAGAAAGCGTTGGAAAGTTTGGCATTGCGCTAGGCAGAGAAAGCCTCTGAAGTCTTGATATTACGCTAGGCAGAGAAAGCCTTTGAAATTTTGGCACTGTGCTAGGCAGACAAAGCCTAGGAAAATTTGGTATTGTGCTAGACAGACAAAGCCTAGGAAAATTTGGTATTGTGCTAGGCAGACAAAGCGTAGGAAAATTTGGTATTGTGCTAGGCAGACAAAGCCTAGGAAAATTTGGTATTGTGCTAGGCAGAGAATGCTTGGGAAAATTTGGTATTGTGCTAGGCAGACAAAGCCTAGGAAAATTTGGTATTGTGCTAGGCAGAGAATGCTTGGGAAAATTTCTTATTGTGCTAGGCAGACAAAGTCCAGGAAAATTTGGTATAGTGCTAAGCAGAGAAAGCCAAGGAAAATTTGGTATTGTGCTAGGCAGAGAATGCTAGGGAAAATGTAGTACTGGATTCATTTCAAACCGGAATATCATGGTGACAAATCATAGGGTACACTCGGCCCAGATTCTCTTTCCCTGGTTTACGATTCCCAGCCCGAGACAGCCAGGTAAGCAGAGGTGTTCTCTGTAGAGTTGACTCCTGTGTAGACTCCAGTCCCATCCTGCTCCTTGACATGACGCTTTAGAGGAAGGTCCTGTACGTGAACGCTTCCATCAAAAAGAAAAAAATAATCTTGCGGGCGTGTTAAATCTCATGCCACCTCTCAGGGACGTGTAGGTCACGGTGTGTCAGAGGCATGGATGAGGCCAGCATCGAACGCACTCATGCTAGGGTCATCTTTAGACATCCATCTTAGAAGGTGAAAGGCGGCTACCTACACGATGCCATGAAATACGGTCGTATACGAAAAACAAATCACTAATGGTGAACCTTGAAAATCTAGCTGAAGAATAAAAGAAGAACAAAAAAGCAAACAAACAAATAAAAAAAACAACACAAACGAATGCTAGGGAATCCCTTGGTGCCCCTTTGTCCAGCCAAACATGTCAGTGTGCATTGTGAGTGACGAACAACTATCCCCTCTCAACGTTATCATGGTGTTGCCTTCTCCTGCAGTCGTCACCTGGACCGATCCAAGGGCCTGTCATGTCAGGCGAACGACGTGGGTGATCTAAAGCCCCTTGCCAGACTGCATGAACATGTATACCTCTCATGTCAGGAGAACGACGTGGGTGATCTGAAGCCCCGTGCCAGACTGCATGAACATGTATGCCTGTCTGTCAGCAGAACGACATGGGTGATCTAAAGCCCCTTGCCAGACTGCATGAACATGTATGTCTGTCTGTCAGGAGAACGACGTGGGTGATCTGAAGCCCCGTGCCAGACTGCATGAACATGTATGCCTGTCTGTCAGGAGAACGACGTGGGTGGTCTAAAGCCCTGTGCCAGACTGCATGAACATGTATGCCTGTCTGTCAGGAGAACGACGTGGGTGATCTAAAGCCCCTTGCCAGACTGCATGAACATGTATGCCTGTCTGTCAGTGAATAGGTTTAGTCTGGCAGGGGCTTTAAATAACCCACGTCCTTCCCCTGACATGATCAGCCCGTGTCGGTGACAGTGTGATAATGAGTCACTCTGTGTTTGTGTGTGTGTGTGTGTGTGTGTGTGTGTGTGTGTGTGTGTGTGTGTGTGTGTATGTGTGTGTGTGTGTGCGTGTGCGTGTGCGTGCGCGCGCGTCTTTGTGTGTGTGTGTGTGCGTGCGTGCGTGCGTGCGTGCGTGTGTGTGTGTGTGTGTGTGTGTGTGTGTGTGTGTGTGTGTGTGTGTGTGTGAGAGAGAGAGAGAGAGAGAGAGAGAGAGAGAGAGAGAGAGAGAGAGAGAGAGAGAGAGAGAGAGAGATTATGGTCGTGTCAACTGCGTGTCAACTGCAAGGCAGAACCGTGTTCATATCATGTGAATACTGAATGTCGATCTTTGGAAACAAACACCGCCAGACCGGTGTAACAGCCCGTTCTTACCCCCCTCTGGAACTTACCCCGGGGTAAGTCTGGGCTAGCCTGCTTTTACCCCCGGGGGTCATTCTAGGACTAGCTAGAACTTACCCCCCCCCACCCCCTAGTTGGAACTTACCCCCGCGGGGTAAGTTTGGGCTAGCCTGGATTTACCCCCCCCCCCCCCCAAAGGATCAGTCTAGGACTATTTGGAATCTTCCTCTACCCCACCCCACCCTTCAAACAAGAGAGGGTTATTCAAGGTTTTCCTCTGCCTTTTCCCAACACACACACCCGCCTTAAAAAAAAACAAATTGTGTTAGCCTGCATATTTACCCCTCCCCTCCCACTTCCTATATACAGTCAGTTGGTTTAGACAGAGTGTAGTTCTAGACTCTTCTCAATAGATGGACCTCCTACTTCCCCAACGCCCCCCCCCCCCCCCCCCCCCCCCACACACACACAACACAGACACCCTGGTTCACTAACAGATACGTATTAACATTTCTCGCGGTAGCTTACATGCGTGGGTCAATATTCGGGTGTGTGAGTACGCCCGTACATGCGTGGGAAAGAAAGACGGCTACATGCCAATGTGACCAAGTGCCAATGTGACCAAGCGTAGTTGTGACAAAATGTCGTTGTGACCACGTCTCGTTGTGACCAAGTACCGTTGTTGCTTCATCCGGGTTTGCCTCTTTTAACTATTTTACAGCTATTTAGTCTCTTGAGTACCTGTGTACCTTAGCTTGTACAATGCAGATGACTAGTGGTCAGTGCCACTGACCACTGGTCATTATGACGTAAATCGGAGATTTTAACTATTTAACAGCTAATTAGTGTTTCCCGAGTGCTTGTGAACCTTGTACAATGTAGATTACTTGTGGTCAGTGCCACTGACTACTGGTCATTATGACGTAAATCGGAGATTTTAACTAT
>JAMYXO010001167.1:25000-32791 GCA_033310375.1 Conus canariensis
TGTCCCAACATTTCATTTGAGATTCTGTCTAAACCAACGGATGTTTTCTTCTTAAGACTTGAAATACATTCTTTTACTTCGTACAATGTTATATCAGCATTTATATACGATTCATTTAATATTGTTTGTTTCTTTATGTATTCTATTTTTTTCTTGATTTTCTCTATATGTCCTGCCTTTCTCTGAGAGTCCAGTGTTTATACTATAATTTGCAAACATTTCAGCAAATTCTTCAGCTTTTTCTAGATTTGTAGGTATCTCTGAGTTGTCCAGTTTGATAGGACACTGTGGCAGGTTAATTCCATTCTTCATAGTTTTTAGCTTTTCCCAGACTATTTGCACGTCCTTGTGATTTGATACTTCATTTATGCAAAAAATAGACCAATACTACCTTTTTGCTTGTGCATTAACCATACTGGCTTTGTTTTTTGGCTTTTTTCATCTCTAAATGATTTGGGACAGACTTATCTCTTAAATACATTTTAAATTTTGATATCTTTTCCTCCTTTGCTTCTTCACAAGCTTGATTCCACCAAATATTACCGAATGTTTGTGAGATCTTACTGACTTGCACTGCGGGATAGATTCATTTGCAGCATCTAGGACTGCATTTGTAAATAAAGTATATAAGGTATTGACATCTTTGTTGTTTGCGTCATTAACTTCAAATGTAGAAATTAAACTTGAAAATTTATCCCAATTTGCAAGTCTATAGTTATACTTGGGTACTTTGTCCTTGGTTAGATCTGTTGATTGAGATTTCTTAGTTTCAAAACAAGTGAAAATAGGTAAATGATCACTATGTAAGTTGTCATCAAGTGTATTCCAACTGCAGATCGGTGCCACATCGGGGGACACTAAAGTTAGATCGAAGGCACTCGCTCTATGACTAGGATTATCAGGAATACGAGTTATTCGACCATCATTAAGGAGATAGAAGGAAGCATCAACAATATTTTCAACGAAACGATTACTTGTAATTGATTGACTATGACAATCCTTCTCACAAAATCGTGAATGTGCATTGAAGTCTCCTGCAATGAGAAATTTTTTACCTTGGTCCGTCTGAAGTGTTCAAATCCACTCTGTGTTTAAATCATTTGGACCCTGTGGTAGGTAAACAGATATGACAGTTAAGAGTGAAGAGTTCAACTGAACTGTCACGGCACAAGAATTTAGACTGGGAATACTTGGTGGAATAGGGTTAGGGCATTAAATGTCCTTTACCCCTTCATGAATATATATAGCTGTACTGATTTTCCCATCGGTATCTACCTTCTGATGTATAGGGGGGAAATAATAGTTTTTTTTTTTTTAAATTTAGGTAACCTGTCTCTTTTAACATTTAGAAGTGCTAAAATTTGTATTCATGGTGCGCCAGACGTTGCACGAGGTGATCCAAGTTCGTACTGATGGAGCGACTGTTCCATTGGAATACACTGAAGTAACTTTCCGCAGACATCAACTAAATCTTTCACTATCTGATAAGTTTGTACACTCCTATACCTCCCAATCACGTTAACATCAGCCACACATGTCGCCACGCCCTCGCTGAACTCAAGAAACAGGTGGATGACAGGGTACTACGCATCTCAACAGCTGACAAAGGGGGTGCCGTGGTCGTCCAAGACTTTGAACAATATTACAAGGAAGCGATGCGCCAGCTGACCAATCCAGAGCATTATGAACAACTCCAATCAGACCCAACTAAGGAAATTGCCAGGGCATCCAATGAACTCGTCAGAAAGCTGCACAACGCCGAGTTCATCAACGACAAGACCAAAGATTGGGCAATCGTGAATCAGGACACGGTGAGGACACACAGTTTCTACCATTTGCCGAAAATTCACAAACGCCTCAACGACCCCCCTGGTAGGCCTATAGTGTCTGGAGTTGACGGACCCACAGAGCGCCTCTCCAAACTGGTGGACTTTTGGCTCCAACCCATCGTTCAGAGACTACCCTCGTATCTCAAGGATACAACGCACCTGCTGAACATCCTACAGGAGTGGAATACAGACCAGCAACCCATTCCTGATGATGCCCTTGTCGTTACAGTAGATGTGGTGGCACTATACCCCAGTATTCCCCATGAAGAGGTTCCTCAGTCGCTGAAGGCTATGCTCAGAGAACACAAGAATGACTTAGACGTTATCCCGAACGTCCGTCTCCTACAGCAGACTATCATGCACATTCTACAAAACAACGTCTTTAGGTTTGATGGGAGGGTGTACCGGCAAGTACAGGGGACAGCGATGGGCACGCCCATGGCACCTGCCATCGCTAACATCTACATGGGGTGGCTAGAGAAAGAACTGCTGACCTCTTCCCCCTGGAAGATCCCGGTCCGACACTGGAGACGCTATATCGATGATGTGCTGATGCTGTGGCTTCAGGGGGAGGACTGCCTTAAAGACTTCCTAGCATGGCTCAACCAGCAGCGTCATAGTGTGAAGTTCACTTCAAACTACGGCAGGTCCAGGGTGCCCTACCTGGATGCGGAGATAAGCATCACCAATGGGAAACTGACCACGGATGTGCACATCAAAGAAACGGACGCCAACATGTCCCTCCCCTTCAACTCATGCCATCCACGCCACTGCGTCCGCGGCATTCCCTTCGGACAGAGCCTCCAACTGAGGAGACTATGCTCAGAGGAGGAAGTATTCTTCAAGCGTTGTGTGGAACTGAAGGGCCGTCTCGTGAAGCGGGGCTACCCACCTGGCCTGGTGCAAAAAGCCATTGACTGGGCAGCAGCAATACCAAGGCAGCAGACCCTCACGTACAGGAACAGGACCAACTCCACAGGACGCATCCCCTTCATAATTACACACAACCCCGCCCACCCTCCCATTGCCCAGTGGCTACAGGAGCTCCTGCCCACGCTCCATACCAGCAGAAGGATGACAAAGGCCATCCCCCAAGCCCCCATGGTAGGAGAGCGGAAGTGCAGAAACCTGCGCAGTCTGCTCATGCCCTCCCAGCCTCCCCCTGTGCAGGTGGCAGTGTCCCCAGGGCCTGCAGGCTGCTACAGGTGCCAGTCAAAGAGCTGTGTCCTCTGCGCGGAACATCTGCAAGAGACCACACAGTTCACCAGTGTCCGCACCGGTCAGGTGTTCCAGGTACGCCATAGACTGACGTGCACCAGCAGTGATGTGGTGTACCTCATCAATTGTGCACGCTGTGGGGACACGCAGTACGTTGGGGAGACGGGACAGCCACTAAAGAAACGTTTTTATGGCCACAGGTCAAGCATCAAAAATGAAGGGACCAGAGAAACGGAAGGCTGCCGTGCTGAAACCCTGGTAACCAAACACTTCCAAGCCAACAACCACTCCATGGCGGACATGAGGGTTATTGCAATAGAACAGTGCCACTCCAAGAATGCGTGCAAACGCAAAGTCAGGGAACGATTGTGGCGCCACAAACTGAAAACAAATTACCCTGACGGCCTAAATGTATGGGACTAGAGCTCAGGTGGTGTCCACGATACTTCCCCTGCTGCCACTCGGACAAACTCTCTCTCTGTGTGTGTGTGTGTGTGTGTGTGTGTGTGTGTGTGTGTGTGTGTGTGTGTGTGTGTGTGTTTGAAAGAATGAAAAGAAAGAAAGAAAGAAGGAAAGAAAGAAAGAAAGAGAGAAAGGAAGAAAGAGAGAGAGAGAGAGAGAGAGAAAGAAAAAACAGAGAAAGGAAGAAAGAGAGAGAGAAAGGAAGAAACAGAACAAAAATCTTCCAGGTTTGACGACATAAACGCGAGACCAATAAATACGTATAGACGATGACGTATGACACGATAAACGTCAAAGGAGGACTACTAGGTGTTCCAAGGTGACAGTCCTGATGAAGTCAAGTAAAGACGAAAATTTGGCAGAGAACTGGTGTTTTTTGTTGTGATCAAGTGTACTATCTGATAAGTTAACAGGAAATAAAATAATAATAATGATAATGATAACGTCAATATTTTCTAAGGGGAAAAAATTACCTGTACAGTCAAAAATTAGCTGACAAAAAAACACAGCAGTTATTTGCGAGCAACGCAGTCTAAGGGCACAGAGGTAAGTGAATTCGCAAGTTGTAGACTTATGTGACAATTCTTAGAATACTGGCCAGTCTCCTAGGACGTCAAATGGGTTGAACCAGCTGCGGTCGGCGTAGGGTGGACATGGAAAGAGTCGGGCATAGTGGGCTGGCTTCCTGGGCGTTTCCCACAGAAGATCCCTGACGTGTCGCCCCACGTTCCCTGCCAGCAGACTGGTCCCCCTCTGTGACAGGTGGCAAGTGTCCTTGAGTTGGGAAGGCCTTATGTTATGACTAGCAGGGGCACCCGGCGTTGCCCGGGATATGAACATTCTTTGCGATACTCACGTGACGGCAAACATGTATTTATTGTTTTGATTTACAATCAATCCCCCCCCCCCCCACCACCCCAACATCTTCCCACCCCCTCCCCCCACACAAATACACATTCTCTCTCTCTCTCTCTCTCTCTCTCTCTCTCTCTCTCTCTCTCTCTCTCTCTCTTATACATTCTGTTTTCCGCCTGCCTCTGGCCCCTTTCCTCTGGATCTTCCCTAGTACGTCGAGATGCTTTTCTCGCTCGATTTTCCGCCTGCACTCACTGTTGCCATTCCCATTCTTCTGATTGCCCTTCATTTTGTAGGAATAGACTTTGTGCAGAAGTAGTTTATTTCAACGGGTCTGTGTCTAACGTAAAAATAGTGTATCAGGCTTTGCACTGTACAATAATTTTTCTGGCCCCTCTCATTCCTTCCTTTTCATCCCTCTACCCTGTCCCATCCATGTTGCAAAATTACTTACCATTACTGGACACACGCATACCGAATTTTATCAATAGCGGTGTAAATTTTAGAAAATAACGGTTTTTAACGGTCAATGTTAAGTTTTGGTTCGTAAAATTTGCATAACATTGTTCAGCGCTTAAAACTGTACGTGCATACGGAATGTTATCAAGAAGGGTGAACATTTCGGAATTCAGAAAATAACGGTTTTTAACGGTCAATGTTAAGTTTCGGATCTTGAAAATTGTATATCATTGTTTAGCGTTCAAAACTACACATGTATATCGAATTTCTTGAAGAATACTCTAAATTTATAAAATAATGTTTTTTAACGGTCAATTTTAAATTTCGGTTCGTAAAAGTTGTATATCATTTTTCGGCATTTAAAACTGCACATGTATACCGAATTTCATCAAGAACAGCCTAAATTTTGAAAATAACGGTTTTTAACGGTCAAATTTAATGGTCATAATGACTATCTAATGACCTTATGTTGCCCGCTGGATGTTCCTGTAGGCTTATGTCAAGTTTGGTGGCGATCCGATGACTCTCGTGGCCGCCAACCTCAGAAGATCGGGTTTTAAACAGTTTTTATAGGAAACAAAAGCAATAGTCCTCCAAAGGGAAGAAAACATTATAGAAAAATCACAATGCCACTCATCTAATTTTCGGCCACGTGGCCTTTTTCAAGAGAAAAAAACAAAAACAATCAAACTACGTGATGTCCATCTTTGGCAACTGGTCAGAGCAAAGAATTGACGTCATAAATATAATGCGCAAGTTCTGACATCATAATATGTGATGTCATCAACAAGGAAAAAAACAAAAAAAAGGGGAGGGGGAAGGGGGAGGGGGTGCAAGTGGTGTGGGTGAGGTGGCGCGCGCGCCACGCGTTGTGTGTGTGGTGTGTGGGGGGGGGGGGGGGGTGGGGTGGGGGGGGGGTAGTTATACTGTAACCAATGTACTTCAAAAACAGCAATACGCTCCATAAATCACAATGAAAATGAAACCATAGAATAATGTGACCATAGTCCTGTCTGTGACTGTGCATGGCATACAAGAACTGTCATATGAATATATATATATATATATATATATATATATATATATATATGTATGTATGTATATATATATATATATATATATATATATATATATATATATATATATATATAAATTTTATGCCAATCATCAATGTTGTTCGTAGGTAAATCTGGATAAGGTTGTTACAAATTTGTCTTAACATTACATCCATTTGGCATCCTAGTATCTAATGCCCTTATCCATTTTTCTTCAGTAATAAGTCTGAAGCTTTTGCTTTCACCATAAGCTTTTGCCAACACTGCAACAGCAAGGTCTCCCACTGAATGCTGAAGGAAATGTCGCATTATTGGCTTTTCTCTTTGGAACTTGATGTCACGTCTGTGTTCCGCTATTCTTTCTTTCAATGAACGTCCGGTTTCACCAACATAAACTGTCTTATTACACCGTTTACACAACAGAGCATATATCAAATTTCTATCAGCACATGTCACATTACTAATAACATTGTGTGAATATTTCTGCTTTGTGTCCAACACTGTGAAAGTTACTAGTGAAGAACAGGTGTCACAATCACAAGTTTCTGTTTTTCCCTTCACTGCTCTTTCAGTTTTCTGGTGAACCAGCCTATCACATAAATTTTTATCCCGTCTGTATGCAGGCATCGGTAGTTTATGGAATACTTTGCGCATGTATTCTGACTTATAGAGCGCATCACTATGTCTCTTTAGTACAGCTTGTACATCTGGCAATAATCTTGAAAATGTCAATACTAGTGGTACTCTTCCAGTGTTTTCTTTCTTCTTTTTCTGAAGAAGTTGGTTCCTATCTGTGTTATCAACTGTTTTCAACTGACCTTCTATGAGTTTGCTACTATAGCCCTGTTTGCGCAACTGATTCTTAAGTTCAGATCTGTGTTTTAGATAGTCCTCATCTTTTTCACAGATTCTTCTCAACCTAACACCCAAACCATATGCTAGAGATTTTTTTGTATGTGGGGGATGACAAGAATCCTGCCTGAGGTATAACTGTTTATCAGTATCTTTCTTGAATAGATCCGTTTTTGAAGTACATTGGTTACAGTATAACTACCCCCCCCCCCCCCCCCCACACACACACACACACACACCGCGCGCCGCGCGCGCGCGCGCAGCGCGCCACGCACCCACACCCACACACACACCCACACACAACTTGCACCCCCCTCCCCCCTTCCCCCCCTCCCCCCCCCCCTTTTTTTTTTTCTTTCCTTGTTGATGACATCACATATTATGATGTCAGAACTTGCGCATTATATTTATGACGTCAATTCTTTGCTCTGACCAGTTGCCAAAGATGGACATCACGTAGTTGGATTGTTTTTGTTTTTTTTCTCTTGAAAAAGACCACGTGGCCGAAAATTAGATGAGTGGCATTGTGATTTTTCTATAGTTTTTATAGGGTTTGGTGTTTTTAACGGTTTTTAACTGTAATAATTAACGTTTTATAACTGCCAAATAACGGTTCTAATTTTCGAGAAGTAGCCCTGTACCTGTGCAATGTCACAACGGCCATTTGATTACTGCTCGTAAGTCAGGCGTTGGGTCGGATGTTGCGCACAGCACAGGTGTTGGCATAACGTCGCTGCACACTGACGCGTTCGAAGACTCCACTGTCGTTAGTGTAGGAGTAGACGGCTTATCGTTTCGTGGGTTGCATCGATGGCTCTCTGAACGATCCGACGTGTTTACACTCGAGGCTGTCCTTCGTTGGGAAGCTCGAGTGATTCGTTCGCACGCAGTAGTGCCGTTACTTCTAGATTTCATGGTCTTGAGTCACTTGCGAAAACTTTTACCCCGTGAGAAAGGTTAACTGCTGGCAGTCTCCGCCATTCTGTCACGTGCCCGCGCACGCGCGCGTGTATGTGTGTGTGTGTGTGTGTGTGTGTGTGTGTGTGTGTCTGTGTGTGTGT
>JAMYXO010001168.1:12500-25000 GCA_033310375.1 Conus canariensis
AACCAGCAGATCTTGGCAAGCTAGATTTTGAAGACTCAGCAAAGTTGATTGCTGTCATTACAGCTTCGTTTGCTACGAAAGATTTTCTAGTTAAGCAAGGAATAATTCCAGAAAATATAAATATGTAAAAAAATACATTTATAAAAATGGCTTCACTCGTAATGATGATAGGCGGCGCAGTGGTCAACGCGCTTGCTTTCAGCGGAAGTAATTACGCGTTTAGTAAACTACAAACTAACGAAGAGAGAAAAAGACATAACAGAGCTGTGGAGCAACTAGCCGCTGCACAAGATACTTATGAAAAGCACAGAATTGAGCAGTTAGATTTTATTAACGACAGACTTAAACAACAGGGACATGCAGCTTACACATTTAAAGATGTTGACCAGGCAATAAAAGAATATTTTCTAGTAACAGGCCAACAAGTTGAAACATTGCCCCCACCAAAATTCAGCGACTTTTATCAACCATCAGAAAAACAAAAGATGCAAGAAATATTGTTTATTGTCTTTGGCATGACCGCTGTGTATTTTGTTGCACAAAGTATTGGCTGAATAAAAATGTACAAAATCTATTATTCTCCAAAAGGATACTGGAAGGGAATAACGGCAATTAAAAAGCTTAGCCAAGCAGCAGGAGTCAGTGAACAAACAGCAAAAGAATGGTTATCTAAACAAGCGATTTGGCAAATTTATCTACCAGCGCCTAAAAAACTACAGAGACCACACTTTGTGAATATAACTCCAAACGACACCCATCAAATGGATCTTCTATATTTACCCCATGATACAATCAGACGAAAAAGATTTAAGTACGCGCTTACAGTCATTGATATAGCTTCAAGATACAAAGATGCGGAACCATTAACACAAAAGAGTGCTTCTGCTGTTGCTGTTGCCATACAGCTGATATACCAACGAGGACCCTTAACTTATCCTCGCATGATTCAAGTCGATGATGGAAAAGAATTTAAAGGTCAAGTGAATCAATTATTGTTAAAACATAGAGTTAGCATTAAAAGAGGCATTCCGGGTGTTCACAGATCACAGGGTTTGGTTGAAAACTTTAACAAACAGTTATCTGAAAGACTTTTCTCCTACCAGTATCACAGAGAGCTGATTGACAATTCTCGCAACACAGAATGGGTAAAAAGACTGCCCTCAGTTTTGCGCGCAATGAATAATGAAGAATTTAGAGGGCTAAAACCAGTACAAGCAATCAAAACCAAACGAATAAATGTTGCTATTGAAGACTCATCCAGTAAACTATTACCATTTGGTTTAAAAGTGAGATACCTTTATTCACCGGGAGAAGCGGAAGGGGACACTTGCATCAGGCAACAGATCCAGTTTGGAGTGTTGATCCATATGAGATAAAAAAAATTGTGAAAATGAATCCGCCAGTGTATTATTTACGAGAAACTGACACAACAAAACGACCAGCCCCCCGAAGATCTTTTGTGAAGGAAGAACTGCAGATAATCCCACCAGACACAGTTCCAGTCGCTTAGTTAATTTAGGCAAATACATTTGAGTTTAAAATGGAAGCTCAAAAGAAAAAAGAGTTTTCAAAATTAATACGTCAATTATCTGCTTATAATATTATTATCAAAAAAATATTTAAGAACATTGACAATCTTATGCTAAAACAGCCAGACAATCGCTTACTACCCCAATCCCTAGATTCTGATATTTTGATATGGAAAAATCAAAATCTTGAAATGATAAAAAAAATTGAAGCACATTTAGCAGTAATGAATGAGAATAATAATGATTTGGCTATACTGGATAATGATATAGTTGAGCTTCTGATAACACTTGACCAAACAGAAACTCCATGAAGACATATGATTATACTATTCTCCAGTGCCCAATTGCATATGAATACTCTGGATTAACAAATACTCTTTTCGTGTTAGTGCTGTCAAGAGACCGTTTTGTTACAACTGTTGTGTTAATCTCATGCAGATTAGATCGTAGTTTGTAATTGTCATGATGAAAAGTCTTTTTTTTTAACAATGCTTCTTTGTAATTGTCATGTGTTATATTTGACTGCACAACACTGCGAGATATTCCCTTTGCTTTTTTAACAGTTTTTGTTTGACATGCGAGACTGTACATTTTCGACCTTAAACCAATAAACTCCTTGATCACACCTCCAGATAATTCATCCTTCATCTTACCTAAAACCTTCTTATTAACGGTTGAATGCAAAGGGCTGTCTTTAGGGTAATCAGATGTGTCGTACCATCCCGCATGCCCTTTAGCCACTTCTAATTCCATGTCTTTGTAAAAATCTTCAGTAGGGATGTCGATTACAAAGGAATCTGTATCTGTGTACAGAACTCTGGACTCTGGATACAAGGGTTTAAAGTAGTCGTAAAGAAATTCTAACATCAAAAGCTTCGACAGCTCTAAAACAGTAAACCCAATAAAAACAGGTTTGTCCAATTTGACTTTCTTTTTTTTCATCATTATTCCAAAAAGCTGATCATGAAATCTTCTGAAGTCTTGATAATTTGGTTTTGAAGTCAACTTAATTGCATCGTTTTCTCTAGTGACCAATCTGACATCTTTGCGCTTGTGCGGATTTTCCATAGTCTTTCCAAAACAGCTGTTGTTCATCAACTTGAAAAAGTCTTTTTCTGAAGCATCTGTGGATTTAGTTCTGAGATCAGTGTTCTTCATGATGTATGGTTTCATGAACTGTTCTTGATCAAATGCAATTATACGATGAACTGCTGTTAACTTTAAACCATGTCTTAAATAAAATTGGAGAAGTCTGTAATGACAGACATAATTTTTTTTGTCACGAAGATTAGGCACAAGTTTAGGTGGTTCTGTCATTGACACTTTTAAACTTTCTGCGCTAATGGATAGTCATTATGAAGGTCATGAAGTTCATGAGGATATTCTAAATCAACTTCTAGAATAAAGCCCCGTTGTTGATCAGCTTCTAGAGTATGCAGCCATTTTAAAAACTTTTGAATGTCTTTTACACCTCCTGTGTACATTTTAAAGTTACATAATGGAAGTGATTGACTCATAGCCCAACCATACAGATTGTTTGCATCTAAATACATAAGATAGTTAGAAGTTTTACTTGGATCATAGTTGTCTAGGTATTTGTTGTTTGCTTTACAGTAATGGTGAGACGCCATACTAATTCCGCCACGCAATCCGTTTTCAATTATCTGAAGCATTGGTAGGTCAGACAACAGGTCAATCTTTACTCCAGTATATTTTAAGAATGCGTCCCAACTCATCCCAGGCGCAGAAATATAATGCGCAGGATCTAGACTATAATGTTTCATGCAGGTCTTTCTGTAATTTTCAAAGATATCCGCCAACAAACAGGTATCCGCCATTAAATAGGAATCATGATAGTCTCCCATTGTTTTACACTCTAATTTCTGCCACGCTTCTTGAGCATGCTGGTAATCGCAGTCGCTAATGTCTTTTCCTCTAAGACTAGAAAAGAACGCACCTTTAGGCGGAAGGGCTGGCTCTTCAAACCTTTCCCAACTGTTCATGTACTCATAAGGATAAACGCCCTTTCTAACGAGCGTTGGGTCAAAATATTCTTCCGTTATTGGGCAGGACTTTAAGGACATAGCCAGTGATTCTAATGAACCCATCAGGTGTTGCATAGAGTCATAAAAAGACAGGTTATTTAAAGTAAAACACATGTACTTTTCTGATGACTGCGCAATGCATGACACCCTGAAATCGCTAGTTACTGCTTGCAATATAAGATGAGAGTCGTAACCTCGCAAGTTATGAAAGAATATAGGCAGCTTCCAAGTCCTAGGATCAAAACTTAGTTGAAGATTGCATTTACTATGTGCTGCTCCTCTAAACTTTCCGCTAATGTGATCATGATCTCTTACTGTTGGGTTTTCTTTACTTGTTAGCTCTAAACCACAAATCCAACAGTGAGTGGCTGAGTCGTATTTTTGTTGGTCTTCGGGGGTCATCTTGAGATCGGATAGGGTCAGATTATTAGAACAGACATTTCGCACTTCTTGCATGCGTTTTAAGAAATATTTTGCAGCATGATCCCCTCTGTATAATTCTGGCTTTGAATGGACGCCATCCGACCTGACAATAATGAAGGCAAATGAACAAATCTGGTGATTACTCATTAAGACTGTTTTTGGTAAATTTTTTGGAGCTGGCCCTTCATAAGGAACAATAAGCGACTCGAAGTCTGCGTAAACAACATATGGAGACCTCTGGAGTCGTTTGTAATTCTTAAAACAAACCTTACTGCCTTCTCGCGGCGTAATTAGTTCTGTATTACAGTCAACTGGGCTGATACAATGTTTTACATGTTCACTCGCTGCTTGAACAGACGGAATTCTTGTTAAACATTTTCTACAGAATTCTTGTTTGCCACGATTTTTGTAGTATGCACCAACAGTCTACTCATTGTGCGTATTAGCGTGTAATGCAATCCTGAATGGCTGTGCATCAGGAGTAAGTCTACATGGTGTTTGGTTGGTTCGCCTATTGTTGGACTGTTCTTTGATACTCTAATTGGCAGAAGGTTGGTTTCTTCAGACCATGTGTATACGTTAACAGTTATTGGGGGATTCTGTTCTTCAAACTGATCAATTTTGTCTACACCTATAGGAAAGGTGAGTCCATCAAAGTTAAGATCATTGACCCAAGGTTGATAGTTAGATACTCTCTCTGCATTTTTAGCAACGCGATGCAGCTTCACAAGAATGCACCACATAAAACATTTGTCGTCTGAATTCTTTATGTTCAGAACTGCTCTTTTTGCAACTAATGTTGGAGGCAGTGGAATGTAAGACTTGCCTACAATTGGCTCATACTTAGCCTGTCTTAATCTGATGTCTAGGACTTCACCCTCTGACCAACCAGAGCCTCTCATTTTAGCTGCTTCAGAGGCTTCATTAAACTGTGTAAGAAGTTGATCTGCCCAACCGGGTGTTAAGTCATTATAAGAAAGAATAGTCTGCTGTTTAGTTGAGACCCAGACTTCTAGATTTTCTTCGTTTATTGTTATATAGTCGATTAAAACAACTAACCTTACTTTAACTGGAGGGTTTATTGTTAGTTTACTTGGAACTTGAGAAATAGCATGTACAACGCTTGCCTGTACGTTTGTTGGATCAATAACTTCTAAAACGACCTCATTTAAAGCTTTTGACAAACGCTCTTCCTCTTCCATTGCATCTAACCAAGAGTCAAAACTGTCATATATCTTATCCATGTTGAGCTTCTTTTCTAACTCAAAATATTTATTTAAATTAATTAATCAATATCAGAGGTCTTTTTGTGCTTAGACTCATAAACTAAAGTATAAACGCCCTTTGATGTTGTTAATGTGAGCTGTTTAGAACAGAGTTTAATGTCTCGTTTACTTTTTTTAAGCATTCTTTTTTTATCTGGTCGGTGTCTGACTGTTGAGAAAAAGTTGCCCTTGCCTTTCTTTGAAGATCAAACTTTTGTCTTTTGTAGTCCTCAAAATCAGCCTGTAGGCGACTAAATTCTTCATCCGTGATGTTCGAGTCGGCAAGTGCTTTATCAATTATCAGTTTGAAGGAACTAAGTTTAGCTGTTATTAGTTGAACCATAGCTGTGTGCTTTTGGAGTTTAGCTTTTATTTTTTTGCTGACAGCACTTACAGCCAATGAACACAGGCCAAGAGTTAAAGACAAACCACCTAGAGGTAAAGCTGCCGGTGCACCTACGCCTGTTGCTAAGAGACCTACACTTGTTCCTGCTGATAGAGCACTAGTGATCGATGCTCCAGTATTAACATATGTAACAGCATTAAAGGCAGCAGAATACCTTCGTTTGGTTTTACTGTATTTTGAAAGGTCCTGCTCTAGTTTTTGTTGCATTTGTGTAATGTTGGTTAATCTAAAAGTTTTTATGTCTACAGCAACAGAGTTGCCTACTATCTCTTCTTTGGGCACTTTTGGATAAACCTGAACAGACATGCTTTTTTTTTTTAAATAAAAATAATTTAGTATTGGATATCTTTTAATCTGTTATCTTGAATATTCAGCTGCGCATCATATATTAAAAACAAATGTACATTAAGTGGTTTATCACTCTCTTTTTCTTTATCAATTGAATGTTTATTACGTCTTTAACTGTTCTCCCACTCCCATGCAACTGATTATCCTCTGTTGACCTTAGGTCAATCCATAAACCGTATTTCGTTGTTAAATATTCATCAAGTCTAACATTATGAAGATGTAGATCTTTGGACACAAGATCTGCTGTTGGGACTTCTATGCCTCCCGCCTCCAAAATATTTTCTTATTTCGTCAAAATGCTGATAAGGTTTAAGCCCACTACTGTAGATTTGGTTAGGACTGCCCTCAATTGAACATTGTACTTTCGTTATTTTAGGATTAACAAACTTTTCAGTTTGTCTTTCGTATGGTTTTTCATCTTCACACAGCAATAAAATACCTTTAAGCGATCTTGCTGAGGCGCTAAAACTAAAATTCCATATTGTGTCTGCCCTGCTTTTAGGATATTTAGAATGATGAATTACTCTTTCGTAATATATTGCTAATTTTGACTGATACTGTTGTTCGATCAACCTTGCTAAGTTAGGATCGTTAATAGTATCAAACTCCAACAAGATGTCAGAAATGCTGTACTTTGCATCTTTGACTGTAGATTTAATAACGCGATTGTATTCATTAAAAGTTAGTTCATATGTCAATCTGTCTTTTAATGCTCCTTGAAAGTATGGTGCATGCGCGCTTAATAACTCAAAATCCAAGGGTATGGAAAAGCGATTTCCATACGCAAAATTTACAGCTTCGGGCTTGTTGCCAGATGCAGCATCATCGCTTTCTATTCTGTGTTTTAGTGTTCATCACTTTCGATTCTTGAAACGCGAGGTCGCCCTTTTTCCCCGGAGCCTAAAAATTCACAAAAAGATTAAAAATATGTTTTGTTTGGTAAAAAAAATTTTTTCTTGCCCTCAATTTTTTTTGGGAAATTTTTCTTAACGATTCCCCCGTCCCAAAATTCTAAAACAAATGTCCTGTTTGCGTCTGTTGCTGATTGGAAGTTTTTTTTTGAAAGTAAGTGGGCAGGCCCGGTTACAATCATTTCATCTGCTCCTAGGTCTGAAATTTTGTCATAAGAATTGATTGAATCAATTAGTTGATGGATTTATTTGGAACAATAATATTTTGCTTTTCCCTTCACGCCAAAGGCTCTTTCAGTCTTCTATGTTGGGTCAAGAAAATAAAACCATATGTTGTGACATTTTTTTATTAAAACAAAAATAAAAGTTAATATTTTTAAAACATGGAGGAAATGAAGATTATGTGTTTTTGATCCTGGAGACGACATGGTGAAATACGCCTTTGACAAAACCATTACAACCTTGCGGCGGAATTACAGAAAAGTAAGGTCAAATCATTTTATCAAAGTTTAGGGCCAAGAACCTCCAAATTTTTATAGACCTAATGATTTTGAAACAAAAGCATGACCATTTGTTTTTGAAAAAGACGAAGGACAACTTGTTCAGCTTCAACAAAACCAGCTCATCAAAGTTTTTAAAAAAAGGTACAATTAAGACAAAGGTCAGTGTGAGCGAAAAAATCGCCTTGGCATTACTAAACCAAAATTAGTTTGGGAAGCAGTTGCTAAACTTCAAAAACACTCAAGAAATCCCAAAGAAAAACCAAATACAAAAATGGAATTAAAGATTTAAGCCCAAAGCAAACAAAATAATAGAAGCAAAAACCCAGTTTTTCAGAAAAACAGTATTAAAAACAAGCACGATCCGCCGAAACTATGAAGAAAATAACGGCCCTTGATCATGCTTTGGAAAGCAAAAAGAGGTGAATTAACAAACAATTTAGCAAAACGGGTGAACTAGTGAGCATTTAAAAAAGGGGAAAAAGAAAAACTAGTTGAGGTGATGACCACAACTTGGGCCCCCATGATGTTAAAGAAAGAATAACCCGAAGAATACTGATCTTGAAAAAGAGAGATCGCAAGATAGAAGTGTTTTACTAACCGGGAAAAAATTACGAATCAAGTAAGCAGAATAAGACAAAAAAAACCAAAGAATTTTTATGAAGACAAACGTTAGCAGAACGAATAGAACCAAGTTAGAGGCAAGGTGTCACATTACCCGAGCGTTATAAACAGCCTTTGGTTTGCAATAAGTACACTTGAGGCTTTTTCAGGCGGCGGTGGTGGGGGGCGTGCCTCCGCCACCATCTCCTCCACCTGATAAATCATGGGTAAAAAAAACAACTTGATCATCTTGCGGGGTTTATTAAAAAAATTAGCCACTAAGGCCATAGCTCTTTACCTGGCATATTAGGGGGGAGTTAGTGGCTTTTGTTACTGCAAGCAAAAATAGTTGGCTTATGGCCGAGCACTTTGGACATTAGTTGTCTTAATAGTTGGGTTAAAATTTTGTAAGATAAAAAACCCAAGGGGAAACCTAGGCAGTTTAAAACCCCAAAACAAGTGCCGTTTTTCATATTCATGGTCATTAAAATTTTTTGAGGCCCGGGGGTTTGGGTGGGGGGTTTTTGGGGGGGTTTAGAGGGGGGGCCCAGGGATTTTGGGCTTCTTTTTTTTTATTGCTGGCTTAGAAAATTTTTCGTTTTTTCCCCCCCTTTCTTTTTAACCCCCCACAAGGATTTCATTTTAATTTTTTTTTTTTGTTCCTATCTGGTCTGGGGGGCAGAAAGGCCGCATGTATAAAAACCGTTTTCCCAAAAACCGAAAAACTACTTTCGAACTTTTGTATTGCAAAACATTTTGGTACCTTTTAAAATTGAAAAGGAAACAAAAACAGAATTAATTGAATCCTCTTAAAAATTTCTAAATACTGTTTTTGGGCGTCAAAGCCAAAAAGAAGGATCAAATATGTTTGATCTCGTTTGGTTGCGAATAGCAAACACCCCCAAAATAAGTTCGATGGAGTCGTTTATTCTTTTTTTTCCCCCCCTGTTAGCCCCCTTGAAGTGTCTAAAATAATTTAGTCCACGCTGGGGTTTTTGCTTTGCTCTAAAGGAAAACCCAGGTGAACAGCTGTGCATGAAGAGAAAGATGGTAAAAGGGGATTGTAATCATAGTTTAAAATTTCTGTGCACGCCCCAAAAAAAAGGGGGGGGCCCAAAAACCTGATTGCGGTCCAACTTTTGTCAAAGTCTGTCTTAACATTTAAAAATTGGAAAAATTGTTACAGATCCCCTTTAAAAAACCCGGGAAAAATATTTTTTGGGGGGGAAAAGGGTTTAAAAATTTTGTCATTTGGTAATGGCGCCCCTTTAGTTCAGTTTTAAAAAAAGTCTGAAGGTGTTAATTTTAAAAAGAAATCTATACATGCCTCACCAAAGGGGCAGGATGATTTAAAAAAATCAGCCTTCGGGGCCCCCCACACCCGGGGTTTTTTGGGGGAAAAAACAGCAAAGTTTAAATGGTTTGATAAAACGCATCGGATGACTGAACCCCCCCTTTCGCGGGGGTAAACCTTTTTAAAGGAGGGTTAAATTTTAAGATCCCCAAGGGGGGACTTTTAACCTTTCTTTTAAAAGGGGTCAGACTGAGTCCCGAAATGTCAAGGGGGGCAGTTGTTATATTTTTAAGATTGTTATTTTCGGCCCCCCCCGAATTTTTTTCATTAGTATATTTGAATGCACTCTTTTTAAAAATTTTTTTAAAAATGGGGGGAAAAATAACAATCAAAAAGCCCCTTGTTTTTAGAATATGCTATTTTTTAAAACTGCGGCCCCAAAGGGTTTTGCCCCTAAAGAAATTTTTTAAAAAATCTTTTGGTTTAATAAAGGGAATTAAAGGGAATAATAAAATTAAAAATTTGAAAAGGGGGAAATTAGTTAGCCGGGGAAAACCTACCTGATGGTTTTTAAAGGGTTTTTTCTCGCTAAAAGAAGCAGGGGAACTTCAAAATTTTCTCTCAAAACTTAAAAAATGAAAAATTTGGGGAAAAAAGGGGTTACATTCAAACCTGAAGAAGAAGTAGACCATTCCCTTTTTTTATGTAGAGTTTGAAAAATTTTCTTTACAAAAGATATATTTTTATTTTTTCAAAAAGAGTTATTATGAGGGAAGAAATGGGGTCGACTTTCCCCTTTACCCCTTTCTCTATGAAAAATTTGGTGAGCGGGAAAAAAGGGGGAAAAAAATATGAGGGAAAGGGCCCCCAAAAATTTTTAAAGCTTTTCCCGCGGGTTAAGGGGTGCTTTTTGCGATTATGAAATTATACGTTTCCCCCCAATTCATTTTAAAAAAAATTGCTTGTGGGGGGGGGTAAAAATTTTTTAAATAAAAAATCAAGAAAAAAAGGGAAATCGTGAAATGTTTCCCCGAAAAATTTTTTTAGAAATAAAAAAATTTAAGGGTTTTACTAAAAAAAAGTCTCGTGGGCGGGGAAAATCAGGAGTTACATTAGCCCCCGAGAGGTTTTGAAATTTAAAATTTAAAAGGGGCCCTTCGACGTTGAGGACTTTGAAAAAAAAATGTGGTGGGCCCACTTTAAAAGGTTTTGGGGGGAATAAAGATGGTTTTTAAAAAGAAAAAAGGGTTTTGGGGACAGAAAAAGGTTTCCAAACTAAAACCCCAATACGAATGTAGGAGCAAATTAAGGGGGTCAGTATAAAAAAAAAATAGTTCGAAAAACTGACAAAAAAAAGGCACTTAGAACCATTTTAGAAGGGGGCAAAAAAATTTTTAATTTTTAAGCCTTTTCATTTTTTGACCTTTTAAAAAAGTTTCAAAAAAGGGATTGAACTCGGGCCCCTTTTTAAGAAAATTTTATGCCAGGGGGGCAACAGTCGGAAAGAGATCGAAATAAAGCTTTTTTGGGGCCAAAAAGTACATCCCCCACAGAAGAGAATGGGGTTTTAAAGGGGGAAATTCTAAAAAAATTCATTTCCCCTTTCCCCCCAAAAAAATTTTGGAGAACTTTTTACAAGATTTTAAAAAATTTTGTCTTAAAAAATGAGGCGAGAAATGGAGTTTGGGCCCCTCAGTGAAAAATTTTATGAAAGGAATTTTATTGGGGGGAAAACTTAGACTTTTACAAATTTAAAAATTAAAATGTCGTTGTTCTTTACAATGGCGGGGGAATTTGGGGTTTTAAAAAAAACCCAAAAAATTTATATTAGTCTAAATAGAAAGGGGTTTTTTCAGAACTGAACTGGATTCCCCTTAAAACTTTTGGGGCCCCTTTTAGGGTTTTATTTTACGAAAAAAATTTTGACAGGGGTTCAAAAAAAAAAAACCCCGGGTTTGGGTTAAAAATTTTTTTTTAAAAAAATAAAAAGCAAAAAGGCTTTGGTGTCAATGCCGATGTTAAACTTTATGAAAAAACCCCCTTTTTATTGATTGTGGACGACTGGTTGTGGAAAAAAAATAATTTTTGGCCTCGACCTATTACAAAAAATTTAAAGTTATAATTTTGTCATATTGTAAAATTTTTGTCCCCCACTCAAAAAGGGAAAAAAGCATATACGAAGAAGGTTTAAATTTTTTTACGGATGATGAAAAAATTTTTGATTGATCCCCCAATAAAATTAGCGAGTGCTTTAGAAATTTCTTTAGGGGAGTTTGAAGGGGAAAAAGGACATTATTTATTAAAGTGATTGTTCAGAGAAAAAAAGGTATAGTCAAAAAAAGAAAAACTTTGTCAAAATGGCTTTTGGGGGAAAAATGCTGGGGGAAAAGTGTGGATTTTTTTGTCAAAAAAATAACTCAGTTTTAAAAAGATTTTGAGAGCAATTAAAAAAAATTTTTTTTTTTTCCATGAAAGATAAAACCCCTTAAAATTGGGGATAAAGAAAGGTTTGTTATAGAAAATCAAGAAAAACGGGGGTTTTGGCCAAAAAAAAAAAAGTCTCAAAGTTTTTTCTAAAAATTGTATTTTTTAAAAAAGATAATTCCCCCACATTAAGTAGTTTGTAATTTTTTTTTTTTTACGAGAACTATAAAAAAAAGGCTTTTGGGTAATCCCCGGGGAGCGCAGCGGAAAAAACCGGGGGTTTAGCCGGTTGGGGGGTGGGGGGGGGCCGGGGAGCCGGAAAACCCCTTTTATAGTTCTCCTCTCTTTTCCCACACAACACAAAACACACACACACCCCAAAAAACACACAAAACCCCCCACACACACTTACACACATATTCCCTGTCTCGCCCCCCCAAAATTAAAACCCCAAACCAAAGGGGGAAGCACAAGCACAGACACAGTGTGCCAAGGAAAATTATTGATGCACGTGCTTTCACAGCCGGATTTTGGGAAAAATCCAATGAAAATTAGCGTGACCCCCCCCTTGCCAAAAAAAGGGGGAGGGGGAAAAAAGAGGAGAGGAGAGAGAAGGAGAGAGAGGAAGGAAAGGGGAAAAAGGGGAGAAGGACGGGCAGAAGAAGACGGGCAGAAGCGAGACTCCTTCCCCCTCCCGGTACCCCACCCCTTTTCCCCCCGTCTCCCTTTTTCCCCCTTCCCCCAAAATTCCC
>JAMYXO010001168.1:30000-32790 GCA_033310375.1 Conus canariensis
GAGGCTGCGGGTATGCATAAAAGAAAGGTCAGATAAAGTTTGAGTTGCAAACAGACGTTGTTTGTGAAAACATGTATCGTGACCTGAAACTCAATAAAACACGCTCTCTCTCTCTTCTCTCTCTCTCTCTCTCTCTCTTCTCTATCTCTCCTCTCTCTCTCTCAGTGTGAAAAGAGAGAGAGGAGGAAAAAGAGCATACAGGGGGATAGTGTGTGTGTGTTGTGTGTAGTGAGTGTGTGTGTGTGTGTGTATGTGTGTGTGTGTGAGTGTGTGCGAGTGTGTGTGGTGTGGGTGTGTGTGTGTGTGTGTGTGTCGTGTGGTGAGAGAGAGAGAGAGCGCGATGAGAGGAAAGACGAGAGGAGGTACTTTGACACTTGACACTTATCTTTATTGTTACTACCAAGAGGTCTTTTGGACAAATCGGGGAAGGCATAACAGAAAACAATAACATTTAGCTTTCCTTTCCTGTAAAACAAGTAAGGAAAGAGAGAGAGAGAGAGAGAGAGAGAGAAGAGAGAGGGGGGGAGGGGGGGCAGCTTCTCGGTGACTCAGCCTCGGTAATTATGGCCATTTCGCTCATCAGAAACAGACGGTATCAATCATGGTCGGACGCTAAGGTGAGTGATGACCGTACGGAGTCGTCGTCAACAATTATCCTGTGGCGTAAGTAGGGGCAAACCACCCTGCAGAAGACATAATTGCTACTTCCTTTCATTGTAATAATTTCTTTTTCTGTCTCTAGAAAAGTTTATTTTTGTTTGTCAGTAGGCTTCTCGCTTTTACCATTCACACTGCTTTGGGGGGGGGCCCTTTTGCACAGCTCCTGAAAAAGGGCTGAAAGTGTAGAATTTTAAAAGCAAAAAAATTTTTTTAGATTCACACCCCCTGAAATAAAAAAAAAAAATTTTCCCCCTTTTTTTTAAAGCTCCCCGAAAAAAAAAAGGAACAAAAGTTTTTTTTTTAAAGGGGATGGAAAAAAAAAAAAGAACCCCCAAAATATCATGGGGAAACCCCTTTATATAAGATAACCCCCTTCCCCCAAAAAAATTATAAAAAAAAATTTTGATTGGCGTATGACGAATTAACAAAAAAAAAAAATCGATTTTTTATCAAAAAAGGGACGGGGGGGAAAAACAAAAAATAGCTCATATCCCCCCCCCATTATCTTTCATCATAAAATGTTTCATAATGGATTTTAGATATTCAAAACAAATTTAAAAATTGGACTCCCCAAACGCTTTTTCCCTTTTTAAATTTTTTTAAAAAATAAATTTGATCCTGAAAAAGCTACCCTGCCCTTTGGGGGTTCCTAAAAATTACGGAAACCTAAAAAGACACTTTTATTCTTAAAGCTGTTAAAAGCAAAAAATTCAACGGGGGAAAAAAATTTTTTTTCGGAAGTTTTTGCAGAAAATTTTTCAGTACGGAAAGTTTAAACAGTCAGTTTGCATCACAAAGGGGTTTTTGGTTTTTTATGGGTTTTTTAAAAGTGGCTTTGAAAAACGAAATTAAAAAAAAGCAGATTCCCCCCTGGGGCAAACACTGAATTTTTTTTTCCTAATGGTTACGAAGAAGATTTTCTTTGGGGTTTTTTTTTTTCCTTTGGGAAAAAGCATGCCCCACTGTTGCAGCGATGATTTGAAATTTCCCCTTTTTTTTTTTTTTTTTAAAAAAATTTTTTTGATTCCCCCCCAAAATGAAAAACAAAAAATTACAATACAAAACACTAAAAAAACAAGAAAAACCCCCCCCCCCCCCCCCCCCCCCCCCCCCCCCCCCCCCCCCCCCCCCCCCCCCCCCCCCCCAAAAAAAAAAAAAAAAAAAAACCCCCCCACCTTATTTTCAACCCCGGGCCAAATTTCAAATTTTTTAAAATTTTTTCCCCTTTTTAACCCGCCCCCCTTTTCCCCCACAAACCCCCCCCAACCCAAAACCCCAAAAAATTGGGTTTTGGGGGGTTTTTTAAAGGGGGTTTTTGGGTTGCTTCTGGTGGATTCAGGGGGGGAGTGACATTCCTGAAAATAATTACTTAGTGGGATGGGAAATACTCTCAGTTCGTTTTGTAATTTTTTAAAAAAAAGAGGTTTTGGGGGGGTTTTTTTTTATGAAGGTTTTTTAAAAAATGGGGTGTGGCATAACTGGAAAAAGGTTTAAAAAAAAAGGGCTTGCATTTTTTTAAGTGACATCAGTCTCTAAAAAATGTTAAAAAGGGGAAAAATTCAACAGCGGGGGGGATTACTTAAAAAGGTTTTTTAAAAGTGGGGTTTTCCCCCTTTTTTTACATGTTTTTTACAGCGGGGGGGAAAAAAGGGGTTTTTTTCTGAATATTGTTACAAACCCCCCCCAAAAAAAATTACTGAAGGTTACAAAAGTGAATTTTTAAAATTTTTTAAAAAAAAAAAAGAGAGGTTTTTTTTTTTCTAGAGGTTAACACGTGTTTTTTGGGGGTTTTTAAAAAACCCCCAAACCGGGGGGGGGGGGGGGGGGGGGGGGGGGGGGTGAGGGGGGGGGCGGGGGGTTTTTTTTTAAAAATTTTTTTAAGAGGTTAACACAGTGTTTTTTTCCCTTTTTTAAAAATTGAACCGGGGGGGGTTTCAAAATTTTTTTAGATGTTTAACATTACGAACCCCCCCCTTTTCCCCCCCCCCCCTATACCTGCCCCCACCCCACCCCCCCCTCCATCCTTCCAGGGCAGACAGACCCCCTTTTTTCCCCTCTTCTCTTTTTTCTCTCTCTCTCACGCACACACACACCCCAAAAAACGCGGGGCGGGGGGCGGGACGACGCACA
>JAMYXO010001169.1:0-32790 GCA_033310375.1 Conus canariensis
AAAAATCACGTGATGTTTTCTGCGTGTACATATAAAGCAATAATTTTTTCCCCCCGTTTGTGTGTTTAGTGGGATTTTTGGGTCCTAACATGATAACAAAAAGAGTGAAAAAAAATCAAAACAAGGAAAAATAAAGGGGGTAGAAATCTAAGGAAACCCTTTTTGAGCTAAGGGGGTTAAAAAAAAAAATTTGTGCTGCTCAATGGAATATAAGCTTTTCGATTTTGGGGGAAAGGGAAATACTAGAAAAAAATCATGAACATTGGGACAAAGGAAAACAGTTTGGTCTGTACGCATGTTTTTAAAAATATTTCCCAAGAATAAGGCGGATGGAATGACATGGAAAGAAATAAGTGAAGTACGAGATTAACTGGAAGAAGAAATGGAATAAAGAGGGTTTTTGAACAGAGCTCAGCAGGAAACTGAGTTCACATCAATTATTTAATAATCATTCATATACCAATCACATTAAATATAAAATCCAATTCATTGTGATATCATTACATTAAATTTTGCAATTTACATTAACAACATATATAATCATACATTTTATATCAAAAATTTAAATCATATTTTATCAATTCACAAAAATTTTAAATAATATTAATAAAATAATATGCACGACCAATAATACAATTCATCACATCAATATCATAATTTTATCCCAAAAAAAAATTAAATCATTAATATAAATTTATCCAATAATCAAAAATCATAATACACATATAAAAAAAATATCAATCATATTTACATATTTTTATTATATATAATACAATTTTCATTTATCACAATATATACATTTTCATATAATAATATATTAAACAAAATTCATAAATCATTAATTAAATACAATTCACATATACTTAAAACATAAAAACATAATTATTCATATCATTGTATACATCAAATATTACCACATAATTTATCACATTATATTATAATTTATTTAATCATTATCACATTATAAAATTCAATTTTTTATTTTATTAAATAACATCAAATTCAAATCAATAGGTAATTATATACAATTTTATACATTTTATATATTTCATATAATTTTTTAAATTTATATTGCATAAAATAACATAAAACATTCAAATCATTAATATAAAATATAATAAACATTAAGATTAAAAATATATATTTAATATTTTTTATCAAATTTTCATATTTAATATTATTCATACACCAACACACATCATATCATTTACCAAATATACTATCATCATATTAATTTAATTATTCAATATTATTTAATTAATTAATATATATATACATATTATTTATTAAATTAATCAATATTTAAATTATATTTTAAATTTATACAAAAATTTAATACAATAAATATATTATTATTCATATTTTTAATAATTGATATTATTCAATTTCAAATTTCAAATATATATCAAAATACATAAATCAACATTCATTTATAAATTTATTTCATCAAAAACATTAATCATTATTTATAATTCAATCATTATAAATATTATTTATCATATCATAGCAATAATATTAAAATATCAATTTAAAATATAATAATCAATTACATATCATTAATATTCAAAAAAATTATATTTAAAATTATAATTAATAAAATATTAAAATAATATTTTATTTATCAATTAATTAAACAACAATTAGTTTTTATTTATATAATCACATCATCATAAATATCATTTTCAATACATATATATATTAAATAAAAATTTAAAATTTTTTTTTATTATTCAATATTAATCATCAATATAAAAATATCTAATTAATTCATTCAATCATCATATTTACAAATAATATATACATCATAAACATATAATTATAATTATAAATTATAACACATATAACCACATATATAAATCATTTAATAATAAATTTCAAAACATCACACACAAAATATTTATTTATTAAAATCAATAAATAATTCATAATTCAATACATTAATAATCAAATTCAAATTCAATTCACATCATTATACACATCCATATATTATAAATATAAATTATATTATTTTATAATTTCAATTAACACATCAATAATTAATATTTTTATTCATAAATATATATTTAAATAATATGCAAATAATTATCAAAATTTCATAATTAAACAATTATCATACAAATATAATTCATAATTTCATATTTTTTATCATTTTATTACATAAATTCATTATCATTAATTTAAATTAAATAATCATTTAATAAACATTAACATATAATCATTAATTAATACATATATTATCAAATAATCATAAACATAATTATTCAATAATTACATCAAATAAATATATATTAATATATCATAAACTAATATTCACAAAAACATTATTTTACCAAATAAATTAATATAAAAAAAAACATATAATACATCATCATTATATAATAAATCATTCAAAAAAATTAAAATTTCAATCAATTAAATTGATCAATATCAAATTTATCATATTATTATACAAAATTCATCAAATATATCAATTTAATATAACATATCAGATAATATATATCAACCATCATAATTTTATTAAATATTTAATTTCATCATAATAATTTTATTAATCTCAATATACATTTTCAATTATCATAGAATATATATATTAACCACAAATCAAATATTCATCATCAATTCAAATCATTAATTAATTTTTAACAACATAACAATATAAACATAATATACAAAACACAATTTAAAATTTATTTCATTAATTATTATTTTATCAATAATTATTCATTTACATATAACATATTAAAATTTTAAAAACAATTTCCATAAAATAAAGATATAACATTTATATATCAATCAATAACAAAGTTTTATATCATAATTCAACATATCAACACATATAAATAAAATTCAAACATCAATCATATTTTAACCAAAATTTAATTATCATAAAATAATAAAATTATATTTATAATTTTTACATTTATAATAATATCATATACAATCATAAAATAGCATTATAATTATTAACAATATTTATTACAAACAATTCATAATTAAATATCAATTATCATTAATTCATATTCATCATATATAATTAAATATCTTTTCATCATTTCACCATTCAATAAATTTATCATATTATAATTATAAATATATTAAAAATATATTTTATAAAAAAATCATATAATTATATTCATATCAGAAATAAATATCATAATAAGCATTATTTTCACAAATTTATTAACAAAAATCATCACATCAAAAATTATTTTCATTATAGATAATTATAAATATTTTATTTACATCATCATTAATGCATTTACATAAATTCATATAATCAATCACATTATCATAATTCATAAACATATCAATTTAATCATAACAAATCAAATCAACATTAAATCATATATAGATTCAAATTCACATTCATCACATTTCAATAAATACATAAATTCATAAAAACATATATACATTTTCATTTATATTTCAATTACAATTATATTTTCACAATATATTACATCATACATAATAATAAGAATTCATATAATTATAACTATATAAAATATTCATCATAATTTACATCAAAATCCAATACAAAATCATCAATTTATTATTTATTAAAGCATCATCCCATAATTTATATATTCATATTCAATCATATTATATAACATCATAAAAAAAAAAAAAATAATAAATAAATTTATTATATAATTCAAATAAATAAAAATAAAATCAAAGGGGTAACATAATCAAAAATTTCATTATTATATTATATTTCATAAAATTTCATTCAATCAAATCATCAACATTTATATTCATAACAAACATCAATATTATTAACATTTCAAAAATCATTAAACAATCAATTCATAATCAAATTATACTATATAAAATATATCATAATAATAAATTAATAATCACACAATAATTATTATCATAAAATATTTTATTCACAATTAATAATTCAATAATTTTAGAACATCAAATCATAATTATATTATAACAAAATAATCATCTATATTCAATTTTCATATATATCAATATCAATAAATATTATTTATAAATATCAAAATATAAATTTTATCATTATTCCCAAAAAAATCATATTCATTTCAATTAAAACATCATTATTAAATAACATTCATCACACAATGTATTTAATTTGTATAATATTTCATACATATTATGCATCATCCATATAAAATTATAAATTACACATCAAATACAATTATTTATATATTATAATTAATAATATTTATATATATACATAATATCAATATCAATCATTCAATTCATTAATCAAATCAAATTAAACAAATACACAACAATATTTCATGTTGATATATTCATAACATATACACATATAAAATCACATTTTAATATTTTCAATTATAATTCATATTCAATATTAAAAAATATTCAACCAATTCATCATTCATTTCATATAAATATTCATATTATAATAATTATATTCAATATAATTATAACAAAATCATTAGATCAATCATATACAATAACAATATTCAATATTAAAATATACATTTTTAATATTTATATCAATTTTATTTATTTAATCACAATTCCAAATCAAAAAATATCAAAATTAAATAAATTATACATTTACATTACAACATAATTATTTATATATTCATATAAACAATATTTTAACAAATTTTACAATTAAAAATATCAATTTCAATCAATTTCAACATATATCAATATAATTTTTATCATATTATAGATTAATTTATTAAATTATAATTAATAAATATGTCAAACAAAAAAAAAAACAAAAAAATACAAGAAAATCATATTAAATACAATAATAAATAACATTTTATTTAATTCAATTAATTACATACAAATATATCAAATTAATTCAAATATATATTATTATAACAAATTTATTTATAAAAACAATCATAATTATACAATAATATAAAAAATAATCAAAAATAAAACAATATATAAATTAAATCAAATATATATATACATAATAAAACATATTATCATATACACATATATACAACATATCATATATTTACATCAAATAACAATTTCATTTCATCTTTCATATCACATCATTCAATAAATTTCAAATTATCACATTTCATTTTTTATTATCATATATACAATTATAATCATATAAATATCAAATAACATTATTACAAATTAAAATAATAAATATCATCAACAAATAAAAAATAATTATAAATATATCTGTATATTAATAAAAATTTTATATCATATTAATTATAATTATCATATACATATATCATATCATAAAACCATATCATTCAAAATTTCAAATTTATCATATTCAAATTTCAATACATAATAAATTCAATAATACAATCAATTTATATTATAATTTATTAATCAATTATAATATTCATTATAAAATTTTTCATTTAACACATCAATAAAATATTGTTATATTCATATATTACAATTTACATAATCACATAATATATTCCATATTATTCATAATATCATTATTATATCATATTACATCACATTTATACAACATAAATATTCAATTCAATAAAATCAAATTATTTTTATATTCAATATAATCATTTTATATCATTATATATATAATATTTAATTTTTTTATAAATCAATTTTAAATATATACATTAAAATTTATTATAAAACAACATCACATATATTATTAATATATTATCAAAATAAAAATTATACATCAATATATTAATTCATTCATATCAAGATTATCACACACATCATCATATATTTAACATCATCAAACAATTTAAAATTTTTTAACATATCAGTATTAAACAAACATAAATTACATCATAAATGCACCACATGATTATCTTAATAATTTTTTTTACAATTCAATAATAAATAATTAATCATTAAACCAAATCATCATTATTTTAAATAAACATACATTCACAATTAATAATTTCAATCCATTCAAATTCAATCAACATTTTCAATTTTTCATTTTATAAAATCATTTAAATATATCATTCTTCATACAAATACTTATATAGATTTATTCAATGTATATCAACATTTTAAATTTCAAATTAATTCATTAATATATGTTATGGTCACATATTCACCAAATGATAAATCAATTTTCATCATAAAAATTAAAAATCAATTTTAATTCATATTTAATATTTTAATAAAAACAATCAATAAAATTTAATATTCATTATAAAATATATAAAAACATAATCATATTAATTTACATCAATTTTTACAAATAATTATACATAACATAAAATAAAATTTCATTCATATATAAAAATAATCAATGCACATAAATCAGTTAAACAATCATCAATATAATCATAATAAAAAATAATTTTTTTCATTATCATCAAAATTAAATCATCATAAAAATTAATAAATCATATCAATTAAATATAAACATATCAACATTAATAAATCAATATTTCATCATATTGTATTCACATCATTCATTATAATAATAATTAATAATTAATCATAGCATCATAAACATTTAAATAATTTTTAAAAATATCATATTTATTTATTATCACACAAAAAAATCCAATCAAAAAAATCAATAAATATTACAATATCAAAATAATAATAATATTACATTTCATAATTCCTACATTATTTTACAATTAATTAATTTATAATTAATACAACAAATATAAATATAAATATATTCACAATAATACAAGATATATTATATTATAAACATTATAATTTTATATAAAGATATATCATACACAATTTTCTCAATTATACATTACATCATCATTCAATATAATCATTAACATAAATTTCATTCATCAACACAATAATTCATATTTTAACAATATAATTATATAACAATCATACAAATTCAATATTATACACTATTATATCATATTCAACATATCATTCAAAATCAATATTAAAAATGATAATTTGTTTACATATCAAATTATAAATTATATTATTTAAATATATATATCAATTTATCATAATATTATATACAAATCAATTATAAACATTCACATCAAATCACACAATTCACATAATATCACAATATGTCAAAATTTTAATTATATTAATCAATATATTTGTATATCAACAAAATAAATAAAAAAAATTTATAATTAATTACATATTAACATTCAATAACATCAATTTTCAATATAACAATCACATATCATATTTTTATATCATTAATTTATATAAATTACACATATATAAATTATTTTTAATACAACAATATTCACATATAATCAAAATATATAATAATAATAAATAAAATTCAAATAAATTAAATATAAATATTTAAAATTTTTAAACAACACATCATCAAACAAAAACAATATAAAATTAAATCAATTATTTTTTATTTTACAACATTCAATAAAAATAATAAATTATTTATATAATTTAAATATAAAAAAAAAATCATATCATAAAAAATAATCTAAATTAGACATCATAAAAACAAATTTTATTTAAAAATAATCCAATACACAATATTAAACATTATTTTATCAAACATAAATCATAACATCATAATTTTTATCATATAAATAATATTTACAATTTTATATAATCCATCATATCATTACATAATTTAACATATATTATATATATTTCATAATTTCATTCATTAAAATTAAACATTCATCATAATAATCAAAAACATTTATCACACACATTAAGTTTATTTAATAAATAAATTTTCAATCGAACAATATTATTCATCATTATTCAACCATTTATTAATAACACATAATTTAAATCATGAATATTTATTATTTATCATAATCATCCATCATTATATAAAAATATAATAAATTTATCAAACATAGTATTATTCACAATCACACATATATCGTCAATTTACAAAATAATTATATATATATAGAATTATAATTGACATATTATACATCATAATAATCAATTTAAAATACAAAATTAATATCATTATTAATATTTATATAATCAATTTAACATAATATATAATTATAAATATTATATATTTTAAATAGGATCTGCATCAATAATCCATATAAATATGAATCATAAAAAAATATAAATTTCATTTTACAAATTCATAAATTAAATAATCAATTTATCATTATTCAAAATTCACATATATAATCAATAAATAACATAATTATAAATAATATCCATTATAATATTTATATTTTAAAAATTTTTTTATAATAAGCATTCAATATATCATAAATCATTTTATTATCATATATACATACATAAATTCATTACAAAATTTATAAATAAATTTTATTCAATAAATATTTATCAAATTTCATAATTATAAAATTTTACAAACATTCACAAAATTCATTAATATTCATAAAATAAATATATAATTCATTAACACATTTTACAACAATCAATCATTATATCACATAAAATTCAAATATTAATAAATATTAATATTCATTATTCAATATCATTTACAATTAACTAAACATAACCAAAAATATTTACAAAAATTTATTCATAATCAATCCATATTTAATTTATATTAAAATATATAATACATAATTCAAAATCATTAATATATAAATTAAAATCATAATTAATTCAAATCATCAATATAAATAATTATAAAAATTAAAAATTTATATAGATCAATAATAACACCACATACAATTTAAAATATATAATAAATTTATTATACATTTATCATAAACAAATCACATCATTTAAATAATTCATCATTACAATTAATATAACAATCATTATTTAAATACATATATCCATTACATTTCATATATAATATACAATTTTTCAACATTATTTAATTAAAAATTCATATTCACATTTCAAAAATATACACAAAATTCAACATTATTTATAAATTATAATAATATAATTACAATACAATTATATATAAATCATTCAATAAAAAATAAAAATACATTTTTATTATTCATTATTATATCAATAAAAAAAATTTTTATTTTAATATATTTATCACAAATCATCATTAACAATTTATTCCATAACAAATATGCATATTGAATCCAACACATACATAATTAAATAATAATAATCATTTTCATTCCAAAAATCATATTTAAATTATCATAATTTTTCAATACAACATTAACACAACATACACACACATATATTTTCACAATATCTATATAAATTCATAACAACATATATATAAAAACATACATCAATGCAATAAAATCAATAAATTTAAAAACCCAAAAAAAAAATAATATTCATAACATTAATTTTCACAATATTTTCAAATTAATAACAATTTCAATTTTTCAAAATAAATCATCATTTTTCATTATACAAAATACACAATAAATCATAAAATATATATCAATTATTAAATTACATAACACATAATTCAATTAATAATATTTTATAATATAATCAAACATATATATTTATACATTTTCATCAATTCATTAATTCAAATATAATACATATTATTACTTATTACATCATTAAAAAATATCATATACATAAAAAAAATAAAAAAAAAAATAAAAAAAAATATCAATAATAACATCCCCCCACCCCCAAAATAAAAAAAAAAAAATATTTATAATTAATATTCAATTAATATACAATTAAATCATTCAAATTCAATCAAAAAATATTTTCATCATTATTTTTCAATACAAAATTAAAATAATTAAATAATCATAAAAATCAATTTAATATAAATCATATATAATATAATATTCAAAATATTATTTTAAATCATAACAAATCAATTAATATATATTAATAATATTAATTTCCCCAATATCATTTCATTACAATTTATAAATATTTTAAATAAAATTCAAAACATTATTAATAACATCATATTATTATAAACATATAAACCATCAATGAATAATATCATACACATCATTCATAAAAGTAAAAAAAAAAATTATATATCAGAAAAATAAATTAACATATTTATCAATATTTATATCAAAATATTAACATCATTAATTAATTTAACACATATCAAACATATATATTAACAATATAAATCAATAATAAATCAAATAAAAAATACACATAAAATATAAAATTTTTTTTTTTTTATATATTATCAAATATCATAAATAAAATATAATTTTACATCATATTATCAATATCAATTCATATTACACAATTCAAATTCAAACACACATATATAATATTCACATAATCATTCACAAAATAAATATATTAATAATATATGTCAAACAATAACATTAAGTGTAATAGATAATAATATAAATTCAGCATAAAATTTTATCAATTATTAAAAATTAATTCATATAAAAATAATAAATATTCGCTATAAAAAAATAATATCATTCAATAATTTTCAAAAAACAATCATTCATCATAATTAAATAATATTCATATTATTTCACAAAATATATTCATTAATCATTTCACAAATATTTATTTTCATTCAATATTCATTTAATTATTAATATCATACAAAAATCTTAATAAATTTTTTTATATTAGCATATAATTATTACACCACATTATATAATTATATAAATTAATCACAATAAAATAACATATATTTTCATACATATCATATTAACATCACATAATATAATATTTATAATTAAATCATACATTATATTATAATACATTACACATTTTAATAAGATCATTTATATCAATCAATCATCATAATATAACATCATTATTACAAATTCATATCAAAATAACATATTATTATCATCATAATCATAAATTATTCATTTATTAATTTCAAATATTCAAATAACATAATTTTGTTCATTTTTTCATTAATTAAATAATTATATTTAATTAAAAAAAATAAAAAAAAAAAAAAAAAAAATAAAATATATATCAAGTTAATCCACATCAAATTAAATCAAATATTATAATTTTACATTTAATATCAATAATCATCATATTATTTTATTAAATAATAACAAACATATTTACAACATCATTATCATTATAACATTATATATTTATTATTTTTATTTCAATTCAAATAACAAATCAAATAATTATCATAATATATATTTATAACAAATATTCATATTATAACAATATAAATAATTTACATCATTATCACCAATAATATACAACAATAAAATATTATAATAAGCAAATACATTATAATAAAAATTCTTAACAAAATTTTAAATCAAATTAATAATATTATTATATAATTCATTAAATACATAATGCACACAATACAATCATATCAAATTCATATTCATAATTACATATCAATTTTATTAAAATCATTTACATTCAAAATCATCAAACATCATAATATTATTTATTCATATAATAATATCCAAATATCATCATACAAATTAACACATTTATCAAATCATCATCACACATTCACAATCATCATATATAATTATAAATACAATCAACATTAAGAAATACATATCAATTTAATATTTTCATGATTCATTTCAAAATATCATGTATTCATAACATCATAAATACATTATGAATATTCATATATATATTAAATACAATCATCATTCATAAATCAATTAAATATCACATATTTACATTACATATTCAAATATCAAAATTAAATTTTACAATTTTCAAAATTCAAAATAACATAACATTAACATTTACAATCATATATAAAATATAAATTTCATTTTATATAAAATCATTCAATTTAAACATCATACATATCAAATATTTTATCATTTATATATATAAATTCACAAATTCACAATACATATTACAATATAAAATAAAATTATACAAATTTTTAATTTATATTTAAAAATACATTACATATCATCAATCATTATCAATAATTAATATTATAATATTTACATATTCATTCATACATTTCATCATCACAAATACAAAAATATTATTAAAAACAAATTCACAAAATTCAAATTATCATTATATTCATATATCATATAATATTCAACATTATATTATACAAATTCAAAAATTTTTTATCATCAATCAAAACAAAAAAAAAAAAAAAAAAAAAAAAAAAATATAAATCATATCAATATACATAATTATAATATATTATAATCATTATCATTTAACAATTTTCAAATTATTCTAATACCATATCTATACATATAAATTAACATAATTAATCATATAATTATATAATTATTATATAATAATATTCAATAAATAGTTTTTAAAAATTCACAAATTACAATTAACAAAATCATCATCAAAGTCATTTCAATTTATGCAAATATAAATTAATATAAATTCAATTATATATATTACATTCAAATTTTTATTCATCATTCAATTAACATATAATATAATATAATCAATATTAAACAAAAAAAATATTAAAAGCAATTTTCATAATTCATTTTCATCACAACATCATCAAAGCAATTTATATTCATCAATATTCAAATACATTTACATCAATATTTATTATAATAAAATAAATTTTTTTAATCTAAAACATATTATACATAAATTATGTTTACATAATATTATTAAACAATTCAATATCATAAATTCAATAATAATTTTATTACAAATCATTTATTTCATTAAAACAATCAAAAAACAATTTTTACATCATTATTCATTAATCAAATATTAATTCAATAATAAAATATAAATAAATCTTATTAAATCCTCAAATACAATATTATAAATATTATACAATTCAATTCATTCATAATTATATTTATTCCAATTATAATATTCATATACAATCTATTATATATAATTAACATTAATCCATTATTAAATTCGAAAAAATATTAAAAAATTAAAAATAAACAGAAATAAATCATAATCATATAAAAACATAATATATATATCATATTTTATAAATACAAACACATTTACAATATTTCATATCAATTTATAACATAAAATATTTAAAAAATATATCAAACACATATATAATCAAATCTATTCCATTTCAAAAATTAACATATACAATTCATAAATCATTTATTTTTAAAATATAAACAATCAATATATATAATTATATAAAAAAATTATACACATTATATCATATATAATTTTAAATTAATATCATATTTCACATTATCACATTTATTATTAATACATAAAAATCATATATCAACAAATCATTTAAAAACATACAATCATCATCATCAATAAAATTCAATAATTTCAAATTAAATATTATTAAATAGATTAATATATATATCAATATTTTATTTTTTTACAATCATCATAAAATCACATCATCATATAAAAAAAAAAATATCATTTTTCAAATTTTCATATCATTACACATCATATATAAATTTCATAATTTATTATTTCATTTTATCAACATATAAAAAAATTTTCATTAATTAATCAATTAATAAAATCATAAATTATTTTTTATTTGCAAGATCATCCAATATATTAATATTAAATTAAAAAATATAATCAATAAAATTTTAATCATTATCACAATATATATTTTCAAAACATAATCATTCATTTATATATTAATAAAACACAATTTAATTTATCAATATTTCATTTATTCACATCATTAAATATTCCAATACATTTAAATCATTCATTACAATAAAAAATTAATAATTCATTATTTATTAATAACATAAACAAACATACAATTATTATAAATAAACAATATTCAATAATTATCACAAAACATCACACAAAATTTTACATTAAAAATTATTATATAAATTTCAGAATATATTATCAAATCAATACAAAACATTCAATCATTTAATAAATCATAATCAAATATTTAACATTAATTAATTCAAAATTCAAAAATAAATCATAAAATTTTCATTCATAATTTCAAATCAATATTACATCATCAATAAAATTTATCATCATCATTAATAAATATTTAAAAATTTTGATAAAACAAATTAATCATTAATATACACATTAAAATAATACATTTTAAATAAAAATATTTTATAAATTATAAAATATTTACATTTCATAGATACACAATCACATAAACATAATACATATCAATTAAATCACAATTTTCAATTACAATTTATATTCAATCAATTTATTCATCAATTTATATTATTAATATTATCAATTCCAATTCATATAATCAATATAACATATTGTAATTCACACAATCAATTCCATCAATATAATAATACAATAAATATTTTAATATATTAATACAAATTCAATTCAAAATATCAAAATTATATCACATTTATTTCCATAAACAAATATACAATCAATAATATATAATGTCAACATCAACATATTAATTTCATAATAATTAATATTAATCAATAATCATAATCATTTATTCCAAAATATTTACATGAAAAAACATAAAAATAATATATATATTTTTAATAAAATAAAATTATTTTTTTTCATACCATAATTCAAATTTAGTTATTTAATAATCATGTTATATTTTATATTCAAAACATCACAATATAAATATCATATTTAAATGAAATATTCAATTAAACAAATTAATTCCAAATTTGCAATTTAATATATTTAATTTCATAAACATAATCAATTATATAATTATATTTTTTCATAAAAACAATACATATGCAACACATTCACAATAACATATATCATAATATACATTTCAATCAAACAATATATTTAAAACATTATTAAAACACATAATCAATTATTATATAATTTTAATTCAATCATCAATAGATATTAAATTTTTATCATCAATCATAACATAAAACATAAAAACAAAGAACATCATCAATCATTAAATATATTTATATTATTCATTACATAAAAACAAATTTATTAACAATTCATCACATTATTTACATTCATATTCATTTTTTATCCATAATATTCAATATTCATATCATCATATATATTAACATTTATAATAATTACATTAATTTCAAAACATAAACAATATTCATTAATCCAATCAATCACAATCATATTTTTATCATATTAAAATATTACGGAAATAAAAAATTCAAAAAAAATTCATTTCATACAAAATTTTCAAAATATAAATATAATAAATAAAAAATCATCATATAATTCAAAAATTATTATTAATATATATTACATCATTAATTTCAATATATCATTCATTTACAAATAATATTTCATACATATCACAATAAAATGTATTCAAATCAACAAAACATACATAAAATCAAATTATATAATTACACAATTCATTAATATAATTTTTTTTAACAATATTCATTTATTATATTATAATTTAAAATTATTAACAAAAAAAAATCCAATAATTCATTCAAAATTTATCAAATTAACATATTTATATAATTTATAATCATTTATATCACAATTTCATATAATAATTCATCAAACACATTTTTAAATTATTAATATCATTTTATTCATTTTCATCACATTATCATTTAATATAATAATTTATTCATATCAATTTAATAATATTCCAATATCATTACAATCATATAAAATTTACATATTCATATCATATTTAATCATTAAACAATAAATAATTCCTTATTTATAATCAATCATAATATCATTATTCATCATCAAATACATCATTACATTTTTTAAATAATATATATTCACAATATAATTCAATAAATTAAAATTCAATCTATACAATGATATAAATTTATCAAATATATTTATTATTCATTTCACATAGAATTTTAAACATCACATTCAATTCATATAAAAATTTAACAAATTATAAATAATCAGTTCATTTATACAAATTTTAAATTATTCATTAATATATTCATTTATATATAATAATTTTCACAACATTATAAATCAAACATAATTATAACATTCAATAAATTATTAATTAATAAAATTAAATTCATATATTATATAAATATACATCATCATAATCAAATATTTAAACACAAATACAATAACAACATCCACTCAATTAATACAATTCAAAAATTTTTAATTTTAAAACACACACATTAATATAATTTATCAATTATCAACAATATATAAAAATTATAATATTATTAATTAATATATCATGTTCATATTTAATATACATACATCATTTATCAACAATCATATATAATAATCAATATATATCATATCATCAAATTTAATTTCAATAATAATATATCATAATCATCATACAATATTTAAATTTTTCAATAATTCATTAATTAAATATCATTTATATATAAATATAATAATGATAATATTATATATAATACAAAATATTATATAATTCAAAACAATACATATTCAATTCATTTAATCATCACACATAAATCATTTAATATTCAAATCAAAAAATAAAGTTACAAGTAAGTATACAATAACATCATAAAAATATAATATTTTAATACATACATACATATTCAAATACATCATTAATATATTATCAAAGAATCATTCATCAAAATTAATTAAAAATAAATATATCATATCATTCAAATTATAATCAATTACAATAATAAATACATCAAAAAATATCATACATTTTAAATTATTAAATTTTTATTCACACATTTTCATTTTATAATCAATCAAAATTATTTACAAATAATCAATCAATCATCATAACATTATCATATTATATACAAAACACAAAAAATAAAATATTTATATTCATTAATACACATATTACAATGTATATATATATTTTCATTTATCAAACAATTTTTAATTCATCAAAATCAAATATTTACCAATTAATAATTATGCATATTATATATATATATTAATAATTCATCATTTAAATATTAAAATAAATTTATTTATTCAAATTTTTCAATATACAAATATACACACATATCATTCAAAATATTTTCATACATATCAATAACTATATTATTATTTTATAACAATCATTACGATGCATTAACATCATATAATCATTATATTATCATTATTTTACATATTTTAATTTTTATTACAAAATAATCAACATTAAATTATAATAATACATTTACATTTCATTAATCAAAATTTTAACACAATTATATTATAATTACATTATAAATATTATCAATCCATTAATTCATTGAAATCATCAAATTCATCAAATAATACATATTACATAAATCAATCATCAATAATACATTAACAAACATAATTTTCAAACATTCCAATATTTTCAAATATTTATTATTTATATTATATAAAATCATTGATCATCACAAATAATTTACAAAATATAATTCACCAACACAATACACATATACAATCATTATTTAATTATAAATAATCTTCATATCATATCAATAAATCATTCATATAACAATTCATTACATATTTAACAATTATCATTAATATATTCAATATATATTTATATTTCATTAATTTAAAATAAAAATATTCATATTTATAACATCATATACAACATTACATATTAAAATTCATACAAATCAAATAATCAACATTAATTTAAAATCACGATTTAATTAAAATATATACAGAATTTTTCAATATATTCATTATAAATTATAAAAAATCATAATAATTAATAATCATATTATATCATATATTTATAAACCATAAAAATATAACATTAAAATTATAATTAAAATTATCAATTTATTATAAATTATCATTTTTTAAGACAATAATTTCACAATTCATCAATACAATAATATCAATCAATCAACCAATTCACATTTTAATAAAACCAAAGCATTAATCATAAAATCAAAATCATTCATACAAATTTTTTAACAATTTATACAATAATATTTTCAAATTTATATTATTAATTATATCAGTTAACAAATATGACATAAATCAATGATTAAATATTATAAAAAATAACATAATCACATTATACATGTACATTCAGAATTATTCAAATAATTCCAATAACATAATAAATATCATCAAAAATAATCAATTTCATTATCATCCATAATTCTTAATTTACATATTTAAACATCATAATCATAACATAAAATATATTAATCATCTATTTGTATTAATATCAATATTTATCATATAATATTTAAAAATTTCCATTCAATTCAACAAAATTAAATATATATATATAAATTTTTCATTTAAAATAACAATAAAACATCAAAATTCACACATTTCAATTAATATAAAATTCATCAATTTTCATTTACATTCAAATTATATCATAAAAAAATAAATAATATTCATTCATAAATCATAAAAAATTTATAATATTTATTAACAAAAAATAATACTATTAACAACACACATATATTTTACAAACATTATTTTATATAATTTCAAAATAATATATAATCATTTAAATAATCAAAATATTTATTTAAAAAATCATTTCACATCCAATACAAAATAAAATTCAATAATCAACATCATATATTATATATAATTTCTTTTACATTATATCATATAATTATATTTATTACAGAAAATATTCACATCATACAAAATAAATTTGCATTATTATCATAATTATACAAACATATTAATTATCAAATAAACATACATATAAATATGATATTATATATCATATTCATTACATTTCAGCCTTAAATATATAATCATACATCAAAAAAATAAAATCATATCACATATTAATTTCATCAAAATATCATCACATAATATACATAAATCATCAAAAAAAAAATTCAATTAATAAACACATTATTTAAATAATCACACAATTTCAATATTTAATTTTAATAAATTATGCATATTCAATCAAAAATTATTCATTTATCAATATTTCATAATTATAATCATAATATTATCATATTATTTATAATTATATATTAAATAAATAAATACAATAATATCAAAAGTACATAAAATAAATATCCAAAAAATCATACAAATACAATTATTTTTTTTTCAAAATTCAACTTTCAATTATATACACATCAAATAAAATTATCATTCACATTCCATATCAAACAAATTATTTTATAAGTCATCATAATAAATATTAGTTAAAGAAAATTCATAAATCAATTATTTATACAAAAAATATAACAATGTAAATATACATATTCATTTATCATTACACATTATTAAATTAACAATATATTGAATTAATAAAAACATTTTCAAATATTTTCCATATAATAAATTCAAATTAAAAATTTACACATCATTCATTTATAAAAAAACATCAATATCCAAAAAAAATTCAAATAATATCATCAATCATATAAAAATATATAATATAGACATTATTTATAGTTATTATTTCATTCAATAATGATATTAATCAAATATTCATCATCATATATATTCAATCATATTATCAATATTATATAATACATCATCATTAATGTATTCAAACACATATCAATTTATATAATAAATATATCAATATATACATCAATGTATTATCAATATTCAATCATCAAATTTCATATCAATATCACAACAAATCAGTTATAAATTATCATAGCAAATTATTTTATATTACATCATATATCAATCAACACATACAATATTAAATACAACAATAATATTTCAATCAATAATACAATATATATCAATTCATTAATTTTCCATCAATATCAATCACAATATTACAATAATCAAAATGGACATTAATATATATCATTATCATCACAATTCAACAATATTAAAATTTTATTAAATACAATATGTAATTTAATAATATATTTAATTATTTCATAAATATACATTATCATAAAACATATAAATATATACTATAACAATTATCATACAATTATAAATTTTATAATATTATTCAAAGATTTAAGATCAAATCATATCATATAAAATCATAATTAAATCAGATACATTTATTAATAACAATACATCAATATTATCAAAAACAAAAAAACATATTCACACATCAAAACAAAATTATTCATTAAAATATTTAATATTAACAAACACATATAAATATAATAAATTCATATTAATAATTTCAATAATATTTCAATCATACCAATCCAACAATTTATACAATACATCACACAATTTTACATTAATAGTTCAAAAGTAAATATATTTTTATATAAAATTACATAAAATTTCATCATAATCAATCAAATTAAAATTATATTAATCATTAAATTTTAATTATATTTTATACAATTATCATATAACACATTAATTTTTTATATACAAAAAAAAACATATATATTCATTAATATATAATTAAATATATACAACAATTTTATTTTTTCATATTATTTATAATCATTATCACATAACATAAAATAAATTCAAAATAAACAATCATTAAAAAAAAAAACAAATCTAATATTAAATCATTTTAACTTTCAATCACACATACATCATAATTTATTATATCATTTTACATAATTCATTTATTCAATTTAATTTAAACACATTTTATATTTCTACATCAAAATTACATACATATTAATATTATATATTTTATCAATATAACAAAAAAATCATTTTTCACATTTATTATTGTACAAAAATCAATCATTAAACATATAATTAATAATACATTATCAATCAATATATTATATTTAAATATAACATTCATCATAATATATCATTCATCACATATATACCAATTAAATATCAACATTATAATTCATTAAAATATAATTCATAAAATTCATAATTTTTTTTTTTCAATATCAATATAATTATCAAAAATTTAATATCATAAAAAAATTATATCATTTCATATTCAATTTTAAAATAATTTACATATTATTCATAAATTTATATAAACATTTTATTTAAAGATTATATTTTCATTTATAAAATTTTGTAATATTACAATCAACATTTATCAATATATATCATAAAAAATATTGAATATTATCAATTATAATATCATAATATTAATATAATATAATCACAATAATTATTTTTCATTTTCAATATTTATATTCATCATTTATCTTTAATTTTATTCATTACAATTATTTCATCATCATTATTAAAATTATCATAAAAAATAATACATATATAAACAAATATTATTAAATACCATAATATAATTTATCACACATATTTCATAATAAATTCAGAAAATATTTCATTATTTATATATATAATTAACCAAATACTTACACACATTCATTATATACAATTATTTTAAATAAAATTATAATATATACAATATTAATTCAAATACACCATAAAATCATCAAATCATAAATATTTTCATTTTCATTCAATATACACATTTCATTAATTAATCAAACAAAAAATTATTAAATATATTCATATAAAAAAAAAAAATATACATATTATTTATATTATTCATCACAAATTATAATCAAAAATCATCATAAATAACATATCATATTATATATACAAATTTTCACATAAAATTAAATAAAATATTTAATACAAAAATATATAAAATTTTTATAAATCATCAAAAAAACTTACATCAAATAAATTTTAATTTTTACCATTTTGTAACAAACATAAAATATTTCATAATCAATATATATTTTCCCAAAAAAAAATTTTATATATTTATCATCAAAATGCATATATAATTATTATAAATTCATTCAATTTAATTTTAAATATTCAATTAGCAATATAAATTTAACAATATATATTATGCAAAATAATTTATTATCATACATTATATTCATCATTACACAAATAATTCTAATATTATAATAAAATTTTATTTATTTTATTATAAACATTAAAATATCACAATTAAAAAATTCAATCATTAATTACATCATGTTAATAATAATTTATTATAAATTCATTCATAACAATATAAATTTACATATCATAATTAATTACATAATAAATTATCAATTAAATATAAAATGTATTTAATAATTATTCATTTATATTTTAATATTTCATATATTCAATATATATTGCAATTCATAATTAAATTATCATATGTATTATTAATATCACATTTTATAATACATACATCAATATTCAATTAAACATATTCACATAAAATATTTTATAAACAATTCAATCATCAAATCCATATTATATATAATATTATTATATCATAATTATTATATTTAAAAATATTATTAATAACATCATCAAATCATCAAACATTTAAAATATAAATCACAAATTATAATAAATCAATATTATCATTTAACATCAGATTTTATCACATTTAATCAATTCATAATCCATTTTTAAACCATTAACATAAAAAAAAAAAACATAGTTCATTATAAAATATTTTCATCAATCAAATAATTTCATATTGATCAATAGTTAATCAATTCAAATTTCATTTCATATCAATTAATTTCATCAATTTTAACATATTATTTATAATAATTATCCATCAATACAATATATAATAAATCATTCATCATTTTCAATACAATTATCATAATATTTATTCATCAAATTCATCAATCAATATAATATTATCATCAAATCAAAATTCAATTCACAATATAATTAATTCATAATTAACAATCATCAAATATATTATCATATATATCATCAACACAATCAAATTTAACATTTATTATTAATTAACAAATAATTATATATCATCATCATTATAATATTATAATATACAATATTCCAAAATTTCATATATATATTCATAAATATATTCCATATAACAAATTTTATAATTCATCATTTTCATAATCAATTAAATATCATCATCATAATTAATCATAATACAGCATACATCATAACAATAAAAAATATTTAATTAACATAAATTAATACATATATAAACATCACATTTAAAACATACAAATCATACAATCATCATATCAATATACATTCACATTCACAAAAAATAATTATTCATATTTTAATTCATATAAATCCATTCAAATACAGCAAATTTAATAAATTAATATTTCATTAAAATATTACATTTTATTTAAAATATTAAAATAATTAAAATATCAATACATTATCATTTATTAACAACAATTCAATCACATGATCATTCAATATTAATATATTACATTTATATAATATAACATAATTAACACATCATAATATATTTATTATATTGTTTATTACAAATATAAACAAATAAATTCAACATATATATAAAAACAAATCAATTTATTCATCATTTAAATATTAAAAATTACACATAATCACTTCATCACATCAATTACATATTAATTATTAAACATACACATCATATTTCATTTTAACAAAAATATATAAATTAATTAATTATAATAAAAATTAAAATAATTTCATATAATAAATTTTATAAACAAATAACATAAAAATAATTTAATTCAAATAATAATTTTCATCAAACATTTCATATAATTACATAATCACAAAACCATATCATATATACAATAACAACATTATAAATATAAATATTTATATATAATAAATATAATTATACATAAATATATATATATTATTATACATATATCAATAATAATTATAAAAATATAAATACACATTTTCATAAATATTCAAATCATATTTTCAAATTTAATATCAATATTTTTTCATAAATGTATAATAATATTTTCAAAATCATATGCAAAAAAAAAAAAAAAATTCATCATATATCAATTTCCATTCAATCCATATTATTCATTCAATAAAATTCAAACCATAATTCAAAGATTTTTAATAATCATTAAATCATTTACATCATTAAGTTTTAATTAACATATTATCTAATCAATAAATTATAAATATAATATTTTTAATGAATTTCATTCCCAATAATAAATATATATTTATATCATATATTTCATATACACATAATATTTATACATTATATTATTATTCATAATTATACACATCAAATTAAAATAACAAACATTATTTAAAATATTTTCCAATATAGATATAATCAAACATATACATATAATACAAATTCAATTATATATAACAATCACAAATAAATATAAATAATATCATTTAATTAATATAATCATATACCCATACATACTATATACACATAAAATACATTTTTAATTAATACACAATAATATTCATCAAAAAACCCAAAATCAAATATTCATTTTTCATAATCAAACAACATAATTTTTCAAAATTATTTATTCACATATATAAAAATATTATACATAAAATTCATATCATTCACACAATCATTTCAAATCAACATAATATATATATATAATTTAAAAATTTAAATAATCAAACACAATTATTAATAATATTTAACATCATTATCAAATTAAATCAAATATACAATCATATATATATCCACATCATAAATCATTAAAATAAATCAAACATTATTAATATAATCAATTATTATAAGTTATCATATATATTCACATGCATCAATATTAAATAATAAATATTTTTATTTACAACAAACATTTAACAATATTTATATAATCATAAATATTTTTCAACATTTATCAATTTCATAAATTTTAATATTTATCATTAATAAATAAACATATACATTTAACACAAATAATATAAATAATTTTTAAAATTCACATATTCAATCATCACACAATATCAATCCATTCAATATAAAATATAATTATAAACAACATCAAACATAAACAATTAATCATAATCAATCATTTATATAAATAATATAAACACATTATTATTAAATTAATTCATATATCATATATATATACATTCATACATCATTTAATTATTAATATATCATTTATATATATTAAAATAAAATATAATTATCTAATATATAAATTTTTAATAAATTAAAAATTTGTCATAAATCAATCAAATATATCAAATAAAATACAACAATATCAAAATTAAACAATTCAAATCATCATTCATATATCATTTTGACTTCAAACAAAAAATCACTTATAATATAAAAATTCAATTATAATCAATTTTATAAACATTCAAATTAACATCAATTATATTCAAAAATTCATCAACAATTAATATTTATCACATTAATTTTTCATAATAGATTATATTTAATATACAAATTTAACAACATCATCATCACCAATCACATCATTTCATACATATTCATCACAACTATAAACATTTAACACACAAAATCATTAATATTATTTAATTACATATCAAATTATAATTAAATATTCATCATAATAACATATCGTATAAATATTATCAATTAAAATAATTCAATACGATTATATAATTAACATATATTTAATAATCATAAATAATTTAATTATTACAATATTAATTATTCATCACATTTCATTAAATTAATTTCAAATATACACATAAAATCATAATTATATTTATATCAAAATTTCATTCATTCTATATAAATAACATAAATATTCAAATATATATATTCATATCAAAACATTTTAACATTAAATATTCACATCAGTTCAAATAAATCCATTTCAATACATATTCAACATATATCATTTCACATATACACAAATAAGTATCAATAATTTAAACATATTTAATAATATAATTTTTTAAAAAAAACAAAAATATTACAATTAAAATTTCATTATATTAATACATATTTATTCAATCATTCATAAATAATCATCATATTATATATTAAATAATTATATTATTACCATAATTTCAATATAAATTTTATATATTATTTATATATACAACATTTCATTACAAATAATCATTATTTATCAATCAATTATAAAAAAAATTCATCAATATAATAATTATAAAAATATTATTTATATATTCAAATATATTAGCATATTCATTTTAATAATAACAATTATCATTTCATTTAAAATAATATAATAATTAATATTAAAAAAATATTTGATATAAATTTTCACCATTAAAACATATTAATTTTTTTTTATACACAATTTTAACATATAATTATTCAAATAATTTTTCATTTAACAATAAAATAAATTGTTTTATATTTCATTACATCATCATCATCATTTTTTTTAAATTTCATAAAACAATACAACAATATAACACCAAAAATAATTATCAAATTTCACAATTTTACATCAATTAAATAAATTATAAATTCATTTTAATTATTTTTCAATTTAAGTAAACATTATCAATAAATTAAAAATTTATTTATATATCATATTTTTCCATATTTATTCATTAACATAATATCAATACAATATATTCACAAATATCAAATTTATTTTTCAAAATACATAACAAAATTATAAATCCACATTATCATAACCATATTATTATTAATTTTTAATATCATTTAATCAATCATATATTAATTTTATTATAACAATAATAACATAAATTCATTAATAGTCAATTTATCATTATGAATAACATTAAATTGATTCACATCATTTTCACAAAATATAATCACAAAAATCAAATTATTATATTTCATTATATATATTCACATATTATTCAATCAATTAAATATTTTTCAAAAACAATATTATTAAAATATTAATAATCATATAATCATAATAATAATATATTTATTCACATCAAATCATACAATAAACATTAATTAAATTATAAATTAATCACATATATATCATATTCATATTCAAATAACAATTATAATTAATAAATTTAAAATCCATATTCAAATTATAATTATCCAATATAAATTTTATCATTAATTCATAAATTTATCATAAATTTTCAAATCATTATATTATTATTATTAATTTCATACATATTCATTATTATAAACAATTATTATTATCAATCATATTTATTAAAAAATTCAAAATAAAAAATATACAATATAACAATTTCATAATTAATATATTACAAAATTCATTTTTAATACAAATAATCATAATAAATATTAAAATAAATTTCACATTAATATTTAAATCAATATAATAAGTAAATTAATCATTATTCAATACATATAATCATCAATCATAATAATTCATTATTCATTAAGACTATATATATATAACAAAAAAACCACAATATAATTATTACACACCTAAATAAAATACAATTATAATAACATAATTAAGATCACATCATTTTCAATCATCATAAAATAACAAAATAATACAAATTCAATATAATCAAACAATACACAAATAATCATTCATTTTAAAATTATATATTATATAATATATTAATTTTAATAATACAAATCATTTCAACACACATATACATTTCAATATAAATCCATCAATATTTACAAATCAAAACATATAAAAATATCATATTAATCATATATTCAAATTATATAAAACAAAATTTAAATCCAACATTATAAAACAAATTACATTTTAAATTAAATATAATAATATTTTAATTCAAATTTACACATATAGTAATCAAATCATATTTTCATTTATATATCATATTTATAATATAAATATAATAACATCAATTTCAATTTTTTATAATTCCATTTCATAAATAACATTTTTATAATTTTTAATATCAATATTATCATATAATTCATTAAATCACAATCAATAACATATAATCAATATAATCATTTAAACAAATATAAATTTATATTTATATTAATAAAATATATTATTTATTATCACATCAATATTAATACATTATTTATAATTAAATTTCATTTTTAACATATATCAATTACATTCAATTATTTATAAAAATCATCATCAAAATCAATTTTCATTCATTACACAATTCATATATTTATCATAATCATAATATAAGGATAATATAATATTATAATCCATAAATTTCAAAATTATATTATAATTTCATAATCAATCATAATTTTCAAAATTTAAATCATTTCATCAATCATTATTCACATCAACAAATATTAAATCATATTCATTATATATATCATTTTAATTTAATAATTAAAATCAAATAAATCAATTTTTTATATATAATATAAATTTATTCATAAAAAATTCAAATATATTATAATATACAAACATCATAAGTATTATTAACATATATAAACATTTCAATCAATATTTCATAAACAAAAATATCACATATAATTTTCCAATTCATTCATTTTTTCATTAAAATCAACATTATCATTCAAATTATTTTTTTCCATCATTGAATTTATAATTTCAATTTTATAATACAAATTATAACAATCAATACAATTCATTTTATAATTATTATTTTTCAACATTATGCATTTCATCAACAAACATACAAATATCAATATTTTCAAATTTTCATTTCACAATTTTTATAAGTTTATTACTTTAATATATACAAAAATCATTAAATTAAAACAACATAATTTATTATAATAATAAATATTTAAAAATAAATACATTTATAAAAAAATATTACATAATATTCATAACAATTCATACAAAAAATCAAATCATTTTCAATCATATATACAATAAATATCATTAGTATTTATTCAAAATATCAAATTAAACATATAAATAACACACATTTAAAATATCATATTCATATTCATTCATATACAATAATTATATTTTTAAATTCACATATTTTTTCATATCATAAAATTATATCATATAAAATATATTAATCATCATTTTAAATTCAAAAAAATATCATTACATAAAAATAAATAATCAATCAATCATTTCAATTAATAATTATTCACATAAATTCATAATATCACATTTATTTTAAATATCAATATAATCATAAATTATCAATCAAAAATATAACAATAGCACATATTTCCATAATATTACATTTATTACATTATTATTAATATTTTTTAACATCATATATAACATTATTCAATTTCATACATAATCAATGTTATATTATCATTATTTCAATTCAAATATAACATCATTAATTCATAATCATCATATCATATAATTATATACATATTAAACAATAATTATTCAATCAACATATATATACATTAATTCATTTACATTATCAAAATCAATAATTATATCAACATTACAAACAAAAAAATTTATAATTCATAAATAATATAAATTATATATCATAAATATTTAATTTCATACATATAAAATTATTATTTCAATTTAAAATTTCATTTCATAAATATTATCATAACAAATATTAACAAAAATATAATATATATCATCAATATTAACATAATCATATAAATTCAATTATATTCATCATTTATTATTCATTTTCATTCAAAAAATTTCAATCAAATTATAATGATAATTTTACACCATATCAACATTTTAAAATTATACAAACATCATATATTTTTTAATATATTTTATAAAATATAATCATTCAAAAAAATCACACATTATCACAATATAAATAATATATTCAAATCAATAATCAAAACAATTATTTCAATTTATTTTATTCAATCATAATAATATTTCATAATATTTTCATTTATTATCAATATTCAATTAATAAAATATATTACAATAAAAATACGACATAGCAATCAATTAATATATATATCAAGTTCACAATATATAAACACAATAATTCATATATTTACAAATTTTCATCAATTCATCAAATAATATGATATTTCATTAATTATAATAATTATATCATTTATTATTTTCAATATACATACAATATCATTCGATCATATCACAATCAATTAAAAATTGAATAACATTAATAATAAATTATTAATTCACATCATTAGAAATAAATATAAAACAATTATCATCAATATTCAAATATATATTTAATTGATATTAATATCATACATCAATCAATAATTTATTTTTCAGATTTATAATTATATACATTAAAAATTTATTAATTATCATTAAATAAATCAATATATCAACAATAAAATCATAGATACAAATAAATTAAAACAATTCACAATTATCAACATACAAAGAATATTTTAATATCAATCATAATTCATTTTAATATCAATCACATCATAAATTACAAACATCACAAACATATTAAATACAATATCAATCACAATTATATGTTAATTCAATATATCATTCACACATAGCAACATTAATATCACAAATTCAATCAAATCAATCAAACAAACAAATCATTCAATAAAAACAATTTTCAAAACAACAATATACATGTTTACAATATATTATTCAAAACATTAGAATTCATTTTCAAAACAATTTAATTCACACATTTATCATACATTCATAATCATAATCACATTAAGTTTTCAGAACAATTTTAATACACAATAAATTATCATTATCATATATTATAACATCATTTATAATAATACAAATAATACATTTATTATAAATAATTTAATATAAATTAAAAAAATTAAAAAAACATCAAATATTAATTATAAAAATCACATAACATCATATAATAAATCAATATTATTATCATTCAACAATAAACATTTCACAATCATAACAACAATCATTAATATATATAAAATTATTATACATTCAATTATTCATTTTATCATCATTTAATAACATATATACAATATTTCAACATTATTTATTTATATTCATATAATAAAAAATATACTATATCAATCACAATATATTTCAATTCATCACATCATATATTTTAATAAAGATAAAATATTCAAATATATATACAAACTAAATATTAAAAATAATATAATTAATTATAAATATATCATATTCAATATCATCACATAATTTATATAAGTTATAAATACATTTAATTAAATTTATCAATTAATTTCCAATTTCATCAAATACAAAAAAATAAACATATATATAATTTATATTAATTTCAATTCACAAATAATAATTAATTAAAATCATTTTCCATTCATACATTTATAAATACATATTATTATCAATTATATCATCACATTAATATAAATATTCATATATATTTATAAAATTTATATCCAATCATCAATTTACAATATAATTTATTAAATATACATATCATTAATCAAAACATCATTATAATTAATAAATAATATATAATCAATTTTTATATTTCACAAAAATTATCATACATTAAAATTATTAAAACAATATCAATTAATTAAAAAATACACATTTACATTTATAATTTTTCATTTCACATCATAAATCATTCACATTATTCAATTTCATTATTACAAATCATATTCATCAACATAATATTACATTACAATCAAATATTAATCATACAGCAATACAAATTCCATCATTATCACAATTATATTTTTTAAATAAGTATCATCAAAAATAAATATATAAAATTATTTATACCAATCACAAATCATTATCACAATACATTTAGATTCATTTAAATAATAACACAAACAATTATATACATATTTTCATTTCATCATCTTAAATCATATTATATACATATTAATTAAATCATATTATAAATAAAACAAACATATAATCAAATTTTTATCATTAATAATATATAAATATCATATTCATTAAAATATTTATATCAAAAAAAAATTTCAAAAACAAAGTAATAATTTAATATTCAAACATCATCCAATATTATAATAATTATAATCACAATTCATTTCAATTTCAAAAATCTACATAATTTTTATCAATCAACAAATCAACATAATTTTATCATATATATCATATACATCATTTATATATCAATTATAAATCATATATTAAATAAATTATAAATATACAAATCAATCATTCAAATATTATATATTATATAATTAATCACATCATACATATTATATCATATAAATTCAATTATTACATATCAAATTCATCATCATTAAAATACATTATATTCAATATAATATCACATTCATTTTGTTAATTTATAACATACCGAAATCATTTTTTTATCATTAAAAATTCATTAAAATAATTCATTATTCATATATCATAATCAATAAATCATTGATTCATATATTCAAATATATAAAATAAATCAATCAATAAAAAATACATTTCATACAAATATTACATTTCAATAAATTTTTTAATCAAAAATAAATTAAAATATATATCATATATTATTAAATATTACAAAAAACATCATTATATATACCAAATCACATTAATATTTATCTATTTATCAAATATAATATGAATAAAATAATATATAATAAAAATATACATAATATTAAATTTTATTATTTATCATAATTATTTTATAATCAATCAAATAAAATAAACATTAAAATTCATATTTACATTTATCATATATCATAACATAACATTCCATCAAATTTATATACAATACATTCAAATAACATACATTATTCATTACATTATTATAAATAATCAAAAATATATTAAATATTCAATTGTTAAAAATAATATAATTTCAAACACACATATTACACACATATTCACACATTAAAATCATTAATTTAATCATAACCAACATATTCAAATATATATCAATACTAATTCATAACATCATCATTATCAAAACAATATATTTAAACATAACATCATTCAAATTTAAAATAATGTATAAATTTAACATACACATAATTATAATCATCAAAATCCTTTTCATTGTCATTCAATCATATCAATGTATATGACAAATTCAAATTATCATTTCATACAATAAAATTAACCATAAAAATATTAATCATATTATTCAATCATCATATACATTTTATATTATTATAAATACAATATCACATTATTTCATTCCTTTTAAATCATTAAATAAATATCATTTCAATAAATTTAAACTTTATTACACAATATAAATATCAATATTATATACACAAAACATTACAATATTATAAACATATTAGTTTTAATATTTTCCACATAATAATAAATCAAACATAATATCAACATATATATATTCATTAATATATTAATTAATTCATAACAATTATTTCAAAAAATAATATTACATTTATTCAACAACATCAATCATACATATCAATCATCATCATAAATAAATAATTTATTTTTTATATTTTTATTAAAAATTTATTTTATACAATTATCAACATTATAATCATATACATTTACATTTATGATATTCAATCATTATTAAACATATATTTTCAAAATCTCATATCATCTAAATATCATAACATCAAATTTTCAATATTAAATTTCAATATTATTATATACATAATTATAATTCAAATCAATAGTTTACAATCAAATTATAAATAAATAAATATTATAATATATTATAAAAATTATTATATATCATTATAATAATCACATAGATTTATCAATTATATTTTATATATTTTTATACATATTTTAATAATTTCATTTTAAA
>JAMYXO010001170.1:0-32755 GCA_033310375.1 Conus canariensis
CCTCGAGCACTTCTCTCTCTTCCAGACAAACGGTGGCGCAGCGTACAGGGCCATCGTGATTGAGGCTGTCGGACAGGAGTGAGTAGGATGGGGTTGAGAGGGAAAACGGTCATGAACGTCACGTGTGTTGACGTAAGGTGTGTTGTGGGTGTGATGTGTGTGTGTGTGTGGTGTGTGTTGTGAGTGTGTGTGTGTGGGTGTGTATGCGTGCGTGTTGTGTGTGTGTGTGTGTGTGTGTGTGTGTGTGTGTGCTGTGTGGTGTTGTGTGTGTGTGTGTTGTGCGTATGTGTGTGTGTGATGTGTGTGTGTGTGTGTGTGTGTTGTGTGTGTGTGCGTGTGTGTGTGTATGTGTAGGAGGGGGGGGGAGTTGATCCTTTTTAATTTTTACTCTGCATTACACATAGATCAGTGGTGCGTACAGGCGTGCATGAGTGAATGTGTGGTGTGTGTGTTTGTGTGTGTGTGTGTGTGTGTGTGTGCGCGCGCCGCGCGCGTTGTCATTTCAGAGGTGGTTAGGCGCAGTCAGGAGGGAGGGGGGCAATTTGTTTCTTATGGATGGCTGGGGGGGGGGGGGTGCCTGGGGCGCGGAGGAAGGTGAGGCGGGGGAAAGAGAGATAGCGAGAGAGAGAGAGAGAGAGGAGAGATGAGGAGAGAGAGAGACCACACACACACACACACACACGCACGCACGCACGCACGGCACGCACGCACACACACCACACACACTCACACACACATCTGATGGAAGAGAGGGGCCAAAAGGCTGAGAGAGAGGAGAGAGAGAGAGAGAGAGAGAGAAGCGAGAGAGAGATAGAGAGAGAGTGTCTAATAGCCACAGCGTAGCTCGACCACTACGGTCCATATGAGATCTGTCACCTAATCACGGTCAGTTTCTTACCCCGTGTATAAAAGACATGCATACATACTACCATACATACATACAGACAGACAGACAACAAAAATAAGACACAGGACAGGACCAAACAGATCAGGTCAAAAGAGATAGATACAATAGGTCTGAAACAGATTCAGACGGAGGTAGGGGTCAAAAGAGAAAAGAGAGAGGGACAGGAGAGTCAACTGTACAAAGCATGGCGTATCAACTTCAAAAATGGCGAAAAAACAACCGAAGAATGAAGAGAAGAAGAAGAAGAAGGAAGAAGATGAAGAAGGAAGCAGAGAAGAAGAAGAGACGAAGAAGAAAGAAGAGAAGACAGGAAGAAGAAGAAGAAGAAGATGATGGATGATGATGATGATGAGGAAGAAAAAGATAGAAGAAGATGATCGGTAGTGATGATGATGGATGATGATGATGATGTAGAAGAGAAGAAGAAGAATGAAGAAGATGTTTAAACAACAACTCGAACAACAAAAACAACAACATCACAACAACAACAACACACAATAATAATATTGTTATAATAACACTTGATAATGATTACACTCAGCATACTCCTGCAGGATGTTAAAAAACAGATCGTAAATCACCTCTGTGCAAGATACAGCAAGGTGGTCCAGAAGACTTGACCACAGAAACGCACAGCCTATCGGGTTAGGACGCTCTCCGCTTGCCCACACGTGTCCAACGGTCAGTGTCGAATTCTCCTTCAACGACAACACCCGACTCGGTAGAGGCTAGTGTTGTTAAAGCATTCGGTGCGAGTCAGTGCCTTTATTCATCGTTCCCCGTCTCTTCAAGTCATACTTCGCCTCCCCCCCCCCCTTCTCCCACCCATAACTCTATTTTGTCCCTCTTCACCGCCAATCACCTTCCTCCCGTTCCTTTTCGGCTCGGTCGCTATTCGACTCTCCGTTCCCTTACCTTTCCACAAAGGCTACTAGGAGGTATTACGAAGTGACTCCATCTAAAATCCACACTGTACCACAGATGTTAGACGACGTTGAGGGACTGGACGAACGATTAAGGGACAAGAAAATCCACAGTCGCTGGAGACATCGAAAGTTTAGGACACAGCAGTGTTATGAAACGGGAGGAAAGGGGAGGGGAGTGGGGAGGAGAGAAAAGGATGGGGGAGGGTAAAAATGTGACTGAGAGACGGGGACGACATACGCGATTCGGCGAGTACAAGTTTTTATTAACATTTTGAATTTTGACCTCCTTCAAAGTTAATTTAAAAATTTGTTGTTGTGGTGTTGTTCTTTGTTTACCATCAGAGTTTGGAGTGAGAGAATATTTTTCCACTTTAACCGTTTCTTTCGTGTCGTATTCACACCTCAAACGCACTCACACAAACATCGACACACTCACCCACCACGCGCGCGCGCGCGCGGCACAACACACACACACACACCACCCACACACACACACTCGCACCACTCACTACACACACACACAACACACACACACACACCAAAGATCTTAATATCGATTCTAAATCCTTAAAATGATGTACAGCAACTTTCAGTTTCATATTAATTTGTTCTGAGTAAATGCCTCCTTGATCTCAGGTTGATCGCCCATTTTTGAACTAACAGGCGGCGATCTCGCCCTCATGAATCATCAATGTTAAAACACGGCATACTTGTTGCCTCACCCCCTCCCCACTACCACCCCCTTCCATGCATAAACCACCTGGTGGCCCTGTGTCGTGGGAAGCAAACAAAAACTAATGCGCATGCAAGTCTTCACCTCTTTCAGGATTAGAGAGATAGGACACAGTCGCCACACTTCAGCGTTTCCTGAGTCTGTTTCTAGGGTCAGAGTCGGAAATCGGTGTCTGAGTTTTGAGTATGAGTCTGAATTCTGTGTCAGTGTCAGTGTCTGCGTTTGAGTTGAGTCTGAGTATGAGTCTGTGTCTGTGTCTGAGTCTGTGTCTGGCGTCTGTGTCTAGGTCTGTGTCTGAGTCTGAGTCTAAGTCTGTGTCTGTGTCTGAGCCTGTGTCTGTGTCTGAGGTCTAAGTCTGTGTTCTGTGTCTGGTCTGTGTCTGAGTCTGTGTCGTGTCTGAGTCTGAATCTGAGGCTGGGTCTGAATCTGAGTCGTGTAGCGATTCTGCGAAACTCAAAATTGGCCACACGCCAATTGGGAGTTTGCACTGATTACCACTCCATGATCGATATAAGAGTTTTGAGGCGTTACTCTTTAGGTTTGAGCCGCACATTTAATTAATGTTAAAATGATTAATTGATCAAAAGATACAACTCCTCACCAATCATTTTCCTTGTTTGGGGGGGGGGGGGGGGGCGGGGGTTCACCGATGAAATTACAATCTTAAAGCCTGACCTTCCACTTATTTGACGCATACATTTCCGGCCTTAGCACTCATCGGTGACCCTATTCTTTGCGCCAGCTGGAAGCCCCCCAATAGTTCCATCCTTTGATTTTATCTGTCTGCTTGGATTGACCTGGCTTGTACTGATGGCCATATGACAAAAAAAAAGGGGTAAAATCAAAGTGCAGGAAATGCTAGCATGCGCTGCCGAACAAATGCAGACCACATGGTTCATAGAAAGAAGAGATATAGAAACAAGTTGCAAGCATATGACGTACTCCCAGTTTATCTTGGAATACGCGTGTACAGTACTTTGTCATAGATATTTGTCTCATTAAAAAAACAAAAAAACACGTCACATTTCAAACATGCGTCATAATGTATTTCGTCTCCGATATACTCATAAAAGGAGAAAAAACTGTGGGGCGTTATAGCCGTTGCAACGGCTTTTCTGGTAAGTAAAACTCATCTGGCATCATCGTGACCCAATATTGAACATACCTACAAATTTTTCAGAAAGATCGCCAGACGTTCTGTCTGGTGCGAGGGCAACAATTTTGACCACGGACAGTTAGACAGATCAACACACACACACACACACACACACACACCACTCACACACCACCACACACACACACAGCATTTCTTCGTTCCCATTGTAAAGTGCTCTGTTCTATAAGAACTGGGGTACAAAAAAGCAGCAAAAACAGCGGAGTGAAAAGCAGCTTGTTGGTTGCAGACAACACAGGCCTCGCACCCAACCCGCACAGGAATGCGCGGACCTGGAGCAGGAAATCCTCTGCTGTCGCCCTATGTTCTACCAGGAGTTAAGGGACCTAGGCTAAAGAGAAGGCATTTAGTTTCATTTTTTTTCTTCCTTCTTTTTTCTTTTTCTTTTTTTTTGTCTTTTTTCCTTTTTTTTTTGCACCCCATTGTATTTTCTTCTTTAAGAATTCTAGATCTACCATTCTTACCTCCCCTTACGCTTACAAACTGTCCAGCGCATACCCCCCCCCTTCCCCCCCCCCCCCCAAAAAAAAAAAAAAAAAGATAAGTAAATAAAATAAACTAAATAAAATGACGCATCACGCTGTTTGTAATACAACATTTGTGGGTGGCATGCGTGGTGTTGCTGAGCGCACCACGCGTGCTCGCGTGCACGTGCGCACAGCGCGGCGCGCGCGTGTGTGTGTGTATAAATAGTTGAAGTGAGTGTGTGTGTGCGTGTGTGTGTGTGTGTGTGTGTGTGTGTGTGTGTGTGTGGGGAGGGGCGGGGGTGGGGTGAGTGGATGGGTGGGTTAGGTGGGTGTGTGCGGGTGTGGGGGTGTGGGGGGGAGGGTGTGGGTGTGGGTGTGCACGCACAACAAACCACACACACACACACTACACACCACACACACACACAACACACACACACACACAGAATTTCAAAATGCTCTCATCATTAATCCCATAATTTGTTTGGATGTCTTTCTCAGTGCTTTCAAAACGACCGGTGACATGGGTGAATCTGGAGGAAAATAAATCTGGGGTTATCCTGTGTTTCGAAAGTGGTTAGTGCTCTGAACGACTGCTAGGGCTGTTGTTGAAAATAAAGTAGTATTCGGAGCGTGCTTCCTAAATACTGCTGTATCATTCTGAAATAAATGTTAGCAAACCGCCCTAGTAGAACGTGGAAAACGAGTCACAAGGACAAAAACACAACGCGTTTCGACCCCTTAGGTTTTCTCAGTGAGGGACACAAATCGAATAATATAACGAAAATTCACTTAGCTTTATCGCTTCAGATCGCTTCAGAGTTCAGCGCAAGAACTGTAACGGCCTGTAACGGTTTTTCTTCTTTATGGAATGTCTCAGAAAGTACTGGTCAATCTTTGTGTAAAATTAGGCAGCATGTTCATTATGGGTCTTGGATAATGTCCGATGTTTTAGTTTTACCCCGCTATAGCCGTTTCTTAACGGCTGTAACGGCCTGTAACGGTTTTTCTTCTTTATTGAATATCTCAGAAAGTACTTGGCGATCTTTCTGAAAATTATATGTAAGGTATGTTCATTATGGGCGACGGATGATGCCGACGTTTAGTTTACCGTGTAGCCGTTACTAACAGCTATAACGCCCTTAAGGGTTTTCTTTTTCATGGATTGTCTCAGGAAGTACTTGGCCGATCTTTCTAAAAAAATTGTAGGTATGTTCATTTATTGATGTTTTAGTTTTACCGTTTTAGCGTTACTAACGGCTATATACGACTCATAAACGGTTTTTCTTGGTTTAAGGAACATCTCAGAAAGTACGTGGGCCGATCTTTCTGAAAAATTTGAGGTATGTTCATTATGGGTCACGATGATGCCCGATGTTTAAGTTTACCGTTATAGCCTTTACTAAACGGCCCATAATGGTTTCCTTCTTCATGGAAAATTCAGAATGTTCTTGGCCGATCTTTCTGAAAATTTGTAAGTATGTCATTTAGGTCACAGCTGATGCCCGATGTTTACCAGAATAGCCATTCACTAACGGTTACACTAGCCCCAGACGGTTTTTCCTCTTTATTGGAATATCTCACGTGTATTTCAGGATAAACTGTGAGCATGTTTATATGCTATGCATCTTGATAAAGATATTTTATGACGCAGCCCTATAAACCCCACTTTTCACCCACTCCTTCACTACCCACTATTATAAACATAATATCACTATACTACTAAATATTACATATCTCTCCCTCTCTCCTCCTCTATATACATATATATATAAATCTTTAAATTATATATATATATAATCCCCCTCCAACCCCCCCCACTCCCCTCTCAACCCTCACTCCATCCTCTCTCCTCCACCCAATCAAAACACAATTCAAAAATAATAAATTCAACCAATAAATAAAACTTCCCCAATCCCCCCCTCCCCACCCCCCCCCCCTTCCTTCACCACTCAAATCATACCCCCCCCCCCCCCCCACTCATCACTTCCCTATCCAAAACTTCCCCTTCTACATAATCTCCCAATACCCCACCCTCCAATACAATTCACCCCCCACCCACCCCTATTAAATAACAAAATAACCATAAACCCTAAATAACATCTTCCAAACCACCTTACACAAAAAAAAACACCAATAATCTCCACACCAAAACCCAAATAAAAAACAAACATCCTATACTACCCTTAACCCCCCCAATACATTACATTACAAATATCCTAACATCAACTTACCAATAAAACTAACCCTCCCCACAACACCCAAAAACCCCCCCTCCTCTCTCTATCTCTCTAGTAGTAGTAGTAGTAGTAGTAGTAGAAGAAGTAGTAGTAGTAGGTCCAGTGACGGTAAGGAAAGAAAGACCCACTGACCGCAGGGAAAGTCCTGTTGACACCAGGAAAGTCTGTGCCTCGAGATTCTCTTCAGAGAGCACGTAAGACCTCATGGCGAAAGCTTCTTGGGCATGTATGAAGTTTTACTGTCTTCATCTGTCAGCGGAACAGCAGTGAGTAAGGCTGCAGGATGCACACGACAACTGCTTGACCGTGGCGTTTCCAGCTGGTGGGCTCTGCAATCGTGAAATACGGGCTGGTACACCCATGGGAACGCTCCCGTGGAGGTTCTGTCGCGTCACATCCAGTGGCCATTACACAAAGGCATCTGCCCGGGAGCAGTTATGTCCCTTGACGTCTTAATGGAATGCCATGTGCATGCCTGCACCCCATGTGAATAAACCGCAGGATTCGAAGGGTGGTGCAGGACTGCTCCCAGCTAGGTTGTCCGGCAGTTGGGGACATTACTTCTCTGGATCACACCCGCATCTTCGGGTATATCTGTTTTCTTTTAGTAATAGTACACACACACACACACACACACACACACACACACACACACACACACACACACACTCGCTTTCAACCCCAGGAGAGAGAGAGAGAGAGAGAGAGAGAGAGAGAGAGAGAGAGAGAGGGAGGGGGGGGGGGGGTTGCTCGTTTCCCGAGTCCATCAAGCTTTTACTTTCTGTGGGCTCCTTGTTACTGTCCGGTTGTTTACTTTTTACGTCCTCCGACCTGAAATCAGCTCATATGAGACATTTGTTAGTAAACAAGAGAGAGAGAGAGAGAGAGAGAGAGAGAGAGCGAGCTTTCTCGCTCTCTCTCTCTCTCTCTAGTAACAAATGTCTCATATGATCTGCACTCTCTCTCTCTCTCTCTCTGGTCGTGCGTGTATGTGTTGTCGTCTTTGTGCCTGTCCGCGCCCTTCCATGTGCACGTGAAAGCAGTGGAAAACGCGTGTCCGGAGCGGGACCACGACAGTTTAGTCTTGGACACACAATGACGACACTCAGCACGTGACACACGTGGTTCACACTTTGAGACCTGCCGCTTCGCCATTGCTTCGGCGGCGACAGGGCAGGTGAGTTGGTTTTCTCCCAGCTGCAGCGTAGCTTGGAAATGGACGGTCTTTGTGCCAGGGCGTTTGTATAGGTGGGCGATGTGTAGGAGACAAAGAATTTCTGCATATTATTTACTGTACAATGTGCGTGTGTGTAGGAAAGAGATTAAGAGGAAAAGACACAAACCAACGAAACGTTGTAGTTTTTTTGCTTTTTTTTTTCTAATTTACAATCTTAGCATCCCCAAAGTCATTTTACATTTTTACAGAAGATTTGTGGTCAAAAATCTGTTTTATTACTTACAAAGGTTATCAGCAGTCCACTTTCTATCACAAAACATTTAGTTCATAAGTTGCATTTGGGCTAGACGCGCACGTCCAGTGATAACGGTAAACGGCCGTATAACCGACCGAGACGAGGGACGGTAGAGGGATTATCTAACGCTAAGGCGACAGACACCACGAGAACAGCGTCATGTCAAGGCTGGTAGTGAAAATGACAATTTTTTGTAGTGGCACGCCAGCAACTTGCGAAGTTTCAGTGTATGGCAAGGAACGCGTTGTTCGGTACTTCAACACTGGTTAGGTTAGAAAGCGAGTAGTATACGAATGTCCTGAACATGTAGACAGTGTAAAAGAATGGACTGGTTGCGCCCTGTCTCCCTATGACTGAAGAACAAAGGCGTTGAGATGAATGACTGCCCGAGCGTTCGGCCAACCGCCGGTAGATCTTTAATGAAATGTGGACGAGGACGACGACGCGACAACAACGACGGTGAGAGTGAGAGTGAGGCTGACACACAAGCTTCTATTGGTAAGTACTTGATACAAAAATGGTTCGTTAAAAGGTTCACATCAGGGGCCTAACTGGTAACGCATGTGAGCAAAGTGGAGATCGGCTTTATCTGTTATTCCGTGTTCACTGATGTGAGCTTTTTAGGGCCGTGACTTTACGTTTGTTCTTTTCCATACGTTCAGCTCGGCAACATGCTGGACCATTGGTGGGAAAAAGATTAAGACGAAAAGATATTAACCAACAAAAAACCCAACGAAGTTGGAAACTGAACCGGAAATCACATGCTCAAATGCACATGCACCGTGGCAAGGTGCCAGTTTCCTGTTTGGAAATGGGGGGAATAGAATAAAGAAAAATGAAAAAAAGACTTAACATTTTCAAATGTAACGACAGTGCAATCTACCCGAAGATAATCTAATGTACGTATTTTCATGCTTTATTCAGTCATTCTTAATCGTCGAAGTATAAGTTTAAAAAAATGTTGATTTCTTTCTTTCTTTACATTTTTGTTCTCTTTCGGCGGGATCCGACGTTGTGGCCAGCAATACGGATACATTTTTGAGACGAGGATTTGTGACCTCTGGGACGTATGTTGCGAGGTGAACGGTGTCTGTCAGCCAGATTTAGAGGATCATTCCGTAAGCATTCTCTACCGCATGCACAACATGTATCCTCGCATGCATTTTAGCAAAGTCTGTTGGATGCGAGCACATTTTTATCGGTGTTAGCATAGTCTAGTCTATGTTATCACCATTCTGATGAGTATTAGCCATACCCTGTGATATGCACCCCATGCTAGAGATTGAAATGTGTTAGTATCATTCAAGTGAGTGTTAGCCATACCCTGTGACATGCACCCCATGCTAAAGATTTAAACGTGTTATTCAAATGAATGTTAGCCATACTCTTGTGACACGCACCCCATGCTAAAGATTGAAACGTGTTAATATCATTCAAGTGAATGTTAGCCATACTCTGTGACACGCACCCCATGCTAAAGATTGAAACGTTAATATCATTCAAATGAATGTTAGCCATACTCTGTGACATGCATCCTATGCTAGAGATTTAAATGTTGGTACCATTCAACGAAAGCTATCCTGTTACACACGCACTGCAGATTAGCGTTATATGATGCTTACGCTCCACAGCTTTTGTTTTAAACAGTTACATGCACTTCTCAGCACACTAGCTTTGTCATTGGTATGTCGTGAGGGAGGTAGAGATCGAAGGGTAGATTAGGGTTGGGGTAGGAGGGGCTTAGACATCTTGCAGATCCTGCGGCGCTGAAGATGTGTCCCGATCGTCATTTTCCGTTATGTAGCATCCTGGTACCGGCAGGCGGCATTCGGTAAGTACGTTATGAACAGTGGCACCGGCAGGCGGCATTCGGCAAGTACATTACGAATAGTTTTCTCCATGCTGTACTTTCAAGTTCTGAACATGAAATAGGTTTTCTTCGGGTAACAAGTTCGTCAGCAAAACTGTAACGCTGGTATGGGAAAATCATAAATTCAAAAGCTCTTTTACTTTTGTCCTGAGTAGTTTGGTGGTCAGCTTTACCTTCGGTTTCGTCTGACGATGTAAATTACAATGAAACATCCAGCTTGCTACACTGGTCAGTCTCTGTAAGTGTAAATTTCGTACATTTTTTTTTTCTGCTTCTTTCTTCTGTTACGGTTTGCCGGGCTCCTGACTTTATGATTTGGAGCCTCCGGAAACCAGCTTGCTGTTGTTTCATTTTCGACATTTTTAAGTGGCTTACGTTGTAAACTGTGGCGAGTTGAACAGTACCCGAAGAGCCGCACATTCCAGGGAATGCTTACGGAAGCCCGCAGCACGCACTAGGATTCTCCGTTTCGTCTTTGTACGTCATTGTCTTTGTTCGTCATTGTCTTTGTACGTCATTGTCTTTGTTCTTGTCATGTCTGACCGCGTCCTCCTCGATCCTCTTTACTTTCACAGCTCTCTCTCTCTCTCTCTCTCTCTCTCTCTCTTTCTCGCGCGCGCGCGCGCGCGCGTGTGTGTGTGTGTGTGTGTTTCCATTACCTTTGTGATACCGTGTCTTTGTTAGATAGATCCTGAAGTAATCGTGACGATAGAAAAGAGAAAGCTTTACATCTGTGGATGTGAAAATAGATAAATCTGTAGTAGCACTTGCAGGGGGGGGGGGGGGGGGGAAGAGAGAGAATCAAAGACAGCGAGTGAAGAGGGAGGGGGAGAGAGAGGGGGGGGGGGGGAGCTGATGCAGAAATGCAATCTTTTTACTGTTGCCCGAAAGTTTCGTGAAAGTTTTTTTTCCCTTTTCTGCAACTCTCCCGTTTTTCTTTCTGCCCTCTTCTCTGCTGTCTCTTTCTTCCTGTGTCTGTCAGCATCATTCCCTGTCTGTCTGTCTCTCTGCCTGTCTGCCCCTCTATATCTGTCTGCCTCTTGCCCATTGGTGTGTCTGTCGGTTGGTTGGTCGATCGGTCCGTCCGTCCGTCTGCCTGCCTGTCTGTCTCTGTTTCTCTCTCTCTCTCCCCGGGTGTGAAAATTCCACAGTGCATATCGTGCGATAAGCCACTTAGTATTATGAATTTTACTGCAGCATACGAGTGATAAACTACTCGGCATTAAACGTCTTATCTATCTGTCTGTCTGCCTGTCTATCTACTTATCTGTCTGTCTTTACTGTAGAATTTCCGATCCTCTGCGCAAAACGTGCCCTGGCCAGAGATTTGAATTATTAGGTACATCACCTTTACAAAGAAGGAAATTTGCCCCCCGCCCCCAACAAAAAAAAAAAAAGGAAAAAGAAAAAGAAAGACAAAACAGGAGTGTAATTGGTTTGCTTTAAGAAGACTTTAATCGCGCGATCATTTCCGATTCCACCGACGCACAGCCATAGCTTAACTTACATTTCTGGGAGATAAGTAAATCTTGGACAAGGAGATTTAGACTAAACGAGATAACCATGCACTCGCTCTGGTTTACCCCTGTTGTCTTTGTGGTTACACTGTATTGTTCTACAGCTGGTCTGTGAAAGCGGTGAAGGGAAGGGACTGTCTTTCCCTTTTTAAGGGTTAAACTGTCTATTCCACTTCCTGTTGCAGTTGGTCTTGCGTCACGAAAGACAAAGAAAAGGGAGGGAACAATTTCTAACATTCAAAACGAGCAGGCGCCATAACAGTTGGGGTTTGTGTTGCAGCGCCTATATCAACACATGCCAATTGACAAAGTACTGTTTAACATGATTGCATCATTCATGGGCCGCATGTACGACTGTCCACGGTGGGTGGTGAATATGCGGGGAGGGGGGAAGTAGAGGAGGTGGGTGGAGTTGGGGGCGTGGGTTATTATCTTCTCTCTGATCTGCCAGAGGGAGATGGCGCATTCCGGTAAGTGGAGGGAGAATGGAGGGAGTGAAGCGTTTTGTTGACTGCCAAATACTATGATTTTGAGCGCGTATTTCCCGCTTTCTTTGCCGGTGCATGGCAAGATATTGAACGCGTATTTCCCGCCTTGTTTGCCGGTGCATGGCAAGATATTGAACGCGTATTTCCCGCCTTGTTTGCCTGTGCATGGTAAGACATTGAACGCGTAGTTCCCGCCTTGTTTGCCGGTGCATGGTAAGATATTGAACGCGTAATTCCCGCCTTGTTTGCCGGTGCATGGTAAGATATTGAACGCGTATTTCCTGCCTGTTTGCCGGTGCATGGCAAGATATTGAACGCATATTTCCCGCCGTGTTTGCCAGTGCATGGCAAGACATTGAACGCGTATTTCCCGCCTTGTTTGCCGGTGCATGGCAAGACATTGAACGCGTATTTCCCGCCTTGTTTGCTGGTGCATGGCAAGACATTGAACGCATATTTCCCGCCTTGTTTGCTGGTGCATGGCAAGACATTGAACGCATATTTCCCGCCGTGTTTGCCGGTGCATGGCAAGACATCGAACGCGTATTTCCCGCCGTGTTTGCCGGTGCATGGTAAGACATCGAACGTGTATTTCCCGCCGTGTTTGCCGGTGCATGGTAAGACATCGAACGCGTATTTCCCGCCGTGTTTAACCGGTGCATGGTAAGACACTGAACGCGTATTTCCCGCCGTGTTAACCGGTGCATTGCAAGACATTGAACGCGTATTTCCCGCCGCGTTTGCCGGTGCATTGCAAGACATTGAACGCGTATTTCCCGCCGCGTTTGCTGGTGCATTGCAAGAATTGAACGCGTATTTCCCGCCGCTTTGCCCGGTGCATTGCAAGACATTGAACGCGTATTTCCCGCCGCGTTTGCCGGTGCATGGCAAGACATTGAACGCGTATTTCCCGCCGCGTTTGCTGGTGCATGGCAAGACATTGAACGCGTATTTCCCACCATGTTTGCTGGTGCATGGTAAGACATTGAATGCGTATTTCCCGCCGTGTTTGCTGGTGCATGGTAAGGCATCGAACGCGTATTTCCCGCCGTGTTTGCCGGTGCATGGTAAGACATTGAATTGCGTATTTCCCGCCGTGTTTGCCGGTGCATGGTAAGACACTGAACGCGTATTTCCCGCCGTGTTTGCCGGTGCATTGCAAGACACTGAACGCGTATTTCCCGCCGTGTTGCCGGTGCATTGCAAGACACTGAATGCGTATTTCCCGCCATGTTTGCCGGTGCATGGCAAGACATTGAACGCGTATTTCCCGCCGTGTTTGCCGGTGCATGGTAAGACATTGAACGCGTATTTCCGCCTGTTTGCCGGTGCATGGCAAGACACTGAACGCGTATTTCCCGCCCTGTTTGCCGGTGCATGGCAAGACATTGAACGCGTATTTCCCGCCGCGTTTGCTGGTGCATGGCAAGACATTGAACGCGTATTTCCCACCATGTTTGCTGGTGCATGGTAAGACATGAATGCGTATTTCCCGCCGTGTTTGCTGGTGCATGGTAAGGCATCGAACGCGTATTTCCCGCCGTGTTTGCCGGTGCATGGTAAGACATTGAATTGCGTATTTCCCGCCGTGTTTGCCGGTGCATGGTAAGACACTGAACGCGTATTTCCCGCCGTGTTTGCCGGTGCATTGCAAGACACTGAACGCGTATTTCCCGCCGTGTTTGCCGGTGCATTGCAAGACACTGAACGCGTATTTCCCGCCGTGTTTGCCGGTGCATGCAAGACACTGAACGCGTATTTCCCGCCGTGTTTGCCGGTGCATGGTAAGACATTGAACGCGTATTTCCCGCCGTTTGCCGGTGCATGGCAAGACACTGAACGCGTATTTTCCGCCCTGTTTGCCGGTGCATGGCAAGACACTGAACGCGTATTTCCCGCCCTGTTTGCCGGTGCATGGCAAGACATTGAACGCGTATTTCCCGCCTTGTTTGCCGGTGCATGGCAAGACATTGAACGCGTATTTCCCGCCTTGTTTGCCGGTGCATGGTAAGATATTGAACGCGTATTTCCCGCCTCGTTTGCCGCTGCATGGTAAGATATTGAACGTGTATTTCCCGCGTCGTTTGCTGCTGCATGGCAAAATATTGAACGCGTATTTCCCGCCTTGTTTGCTGCCGAAGGATATCCTTTGAAAAAAGTAAGTTCAATAATGACAAGTGGTGTCGTAGGTCGGTCTGTCTATCTGCTTGTGTGTGTGTGTGTGTGTGTGTGTGTGTGTGCGCGTGTCGCGTGTGTGTGCGCGCGCGTGTGTTGTGTGTGTGAGTGTGTGTGTGTTGTTGTTGTCTCTTTAGAGTCCCAATCGCAGTCACGAGTGCGGCCCATGAATTATGCAATTATACTACGCACTAAAAGAAAAGCATAATTTTATTTCAGTGATTTCATGCGTCATTTAGCATTCAAAATATTACAACCACAGAAAAAATAAGACATCAGTCTACTGTTATGTCTGTTCATTATGTCTATTCACACTGGGCAGAGTTCCCTGCTATACGGGGCATGTTTCTGTCAAAATTTTCCTTAATATTTTCAGCGAAAAAAATATGCGTTTCTTTTTGTGCATAGTATATGTTAAACAGTGCTTTGTCCATTAGACATCCTTGAAGAAAGGAAGTAAGAGGGGAAAAGGCCAATAGGCAGATGAAGAAGGCGTTTGCTGAGGACTGCCATCATCACGAGGGAGACACCGAGAGGAAGAGTGAAATAAACGGGTGACTGGACAGCATCTGACCGTGCCAGGTATTGACGCAATCCGACGGTGGATGTTCATTAGTAATTGAGCACACAGACTGTGCATAGTATGTGAGGGTTTGTTAGAGGACAGAAGTACAGTGAGAGAGTGGAAAAATAGGAGGATGGAGGATCTTCATCTGTCGAGTGTCCACAATCATCAGGTTGATTATTCTGACACTTTTGGGAGGTTGACGCAAAAAAAAAAAAAAAAAAATGTATTTACTGCAGGAGGCTGCTAGCTCTTGACCTGAATAGGTCAAGAGTCTCTGATGTCACAGCAGTCTGTCAAGTTGTTGTTCCACTCCTGGATGGTACGTGGCAGGAACGAGTTTAGTCTATAGTCTCGTACACACTGGAGGCGGTTTAGCTGCTGGGATTGCAGTCTTCTGTCACGTGAGGTTGCAGCTCTGAGTTTAGATTTTCCATCAGATAAGGCCTTTCCAAACTCCACATGTACCAAGTTCTGTCTGATCTTGTAGAGCATGGCGAGCCGTGCAACCTTTCTCCGGTTCTGCAATGATATCCAACCTAACTCATCGATCATTTGTTGAACACTTGCATGTCGGTGGTATTTGTTGTTGACAAAACGGGCTGCTCTTCTTTGCACTGCCTCGATGGCAGTGATGTGGTCTTTTGTATATGGGTCCCAGACTGTGCACTCATATTGCAGAACTGGGCGCACCAGTGCTTTGTAAGCAGTCTCTTTGATGTTGCGAGCACTGATCTTCAGGTTGCGCCTCCGGAAACCTAGGGACTCGTTTGCTTTACTGACGATGTTTTTTATGTGTAGGTCCCAACTTGGATCTTGAGAGATGGTAACCCCTAGGTATTTCGTTGAAGTGACATTTGTCAAGATCTGGCTGTGTAGATGGTAGCTTGGGACACCAAGTTTGTTCTTTCGTTTGGGGCTGATGACTGGAAGAGTTGTACATCTGGCAGGATGGAAAGTCATGTCCCAACTCTTTTCCCATTTTTCAAGCTTATGAAGGTCCTGCTGTAGATCTTGGTCTTGGCTTGTTGTTACTTGCCGGTAGACAGCTGTGTCATCTGCGAAGAGACGTGTCTGTGAGGAGAGATTTTCGGGCAAATCGTTTATGTAGGCCAGGAAAAGACTCGGACCTAAAACGGAGCCCTGAGGTACTCCCGACTTGACACAGATGAAGTCTGATCTAGTTCCATCTACCACAACTGCCTATCGCCGATCTTTCAGAAAACCACCAATCCACCTGATGACTTGGCCCCGTACTCCATACTGATGTAACTTGTGGAGGAGGAGTGAGTGGTTTACCTTATCAAAGGCCTTTGCGAAATCCAAAATGACAGTCTGTTTGGCCGCATTTTTCCATGGTCTCTGTCAGTTCTTCCATCAACTCTAAAAGTTGCGTTTCGCAAGATCTTCCTCTGCGGAAACCATGTTAACGTGGATCCCACTTATCAAAAAAAAAAAAAAAAAAAAAAAAGACGAACAGAATCTTAAAAAAAAAAAAATAAATAAATAAAAAGAATGTGGGAAAAAAGTGGAGGTTGGCGGCCTACAAAAAAAAAAAAAAAAAAAAAAAAGAATTTGCACAGGAGCCACAGGTGGTGAGGAAGCTGTCTCACACTGCAACTTTGCGTATAAGACTGTGTCCATTGGGCAGCGTTCATAAATGTAATTAACAACTATGATCATAAGCATATTAAACAGAATGATAATAAACATAATAATAATGATTATTATAATCATATTAACAAAAACTAATAACAAGCAGTATCAGTAGGCCTCTATCGGTCATAGCTGACTATGGATAGAGTATGTCCGACCTAACATTTATGTTTGTCCGGACTGTCTAATCACACCTAACAGCGTCGCCTGTGGCTATAGACAGATGCGAGAGTTGTATTCTGTGACACAATGGTCGCATCTGCATGTTGACACTGGTTTGTTGGCTGTCATCCCCTTTCTGCGGGCTCGTTTTTCTGCTGCAGCAGCTGTCGGTTCTTCTTCGCCAATCTGCAGTTTCTTGAGAGTGCTTCTCCACCTGTTGCTGTCTGCTGTGAGGTCTTCCCAGGACTCGGTGTTGATCTCAAGCGCCTTCATGTCTCTTTTGCAAAAGTCTTTGTATCTCAGCTGTGAGCGGCCAGTGATTCTCTGCTCTGCAGCAAGCTCTCCATAGAGGACGTCTTTTGGGATGCGACCATCCTCCAGCCAACGCAAATGACGCGGTAATAATAATGGTAACAAACATAATAATAAGCATAATGATTAACATGATTAACATAAAGATAACAAATATAACAAATATGACAAACATAATAATAATAAACATGATAAAGGCATAAACAAAAACACAACAAGAACAATGATGATAATAATGATAGTAGTAATAAAACAATGACATGGCCCAGCCAGTGCAACCAAGGCCCTCTCAGCAGGGTATACATGGAAGGGAGGCCAGCGCGAGACTGGACTTGTGTGTTGGTCACCCTGTCTCGCCGGCAGATGCCCAGTATGCGCCTGAGGCTTCTGAGGTGGAAGGAACTGAGCTAGATATTAAGCATAGTAAACATAATATATTGATAATAATAGTAACAATAAACATAACAGTAACTACAAACAAAACAATATTAAACATGATGATAATTACAAACATAATAATGAAAACGATCACAACAAACATAATAATAATAACATAACAAACATAAACATAACAAACAATAATAATATAATAAACAAAAACATAAACATAGACACAATGATGATAATTAATTACATGGCCCAACCAATGCAACCAGCGCCATCTCAGCAGGGTATACATGGAAGGGAGGCCAGCTCGAGACAGGACTTGTGTGTTGGTCACCGTCTCGCCAGGAGATGCCCAGTATACGCCTGAAGCCTCTGAGGTGGAAGGAACTGAGCTTGATATTAAGCATAATAATAATAATAATAGTAATGATCATAAACATAATAGTAACTAGAAACAAAATAATAAACATAATAATAATAACAAACATTAATAACAATCGCAACAACCATAATAATAATAATAAACAATAATAATATAATAAACAAAAACAAACATAAACACTGTGATGATAATAGTAATTACATGGCCCAACCAATGCAACCAGCGCCATCTCAGCAGGGTATACATGGGAGGCCAGCGCGAGACGGGACTTGTGTGTTGGTCACCCTGTCTCGCCAGGAGATGCCCAGTTATACAGCCTGAGCTTTCTGAGTGAAAGATTGAAGCATAATAATAAACAAATAAACATAATAATAATGATAAGAATAAACTAATTAGGAATTATAAACCTTACTACTAGTAAATATGAAATAATTAAACATTAGAATGAGGTGGCATTCCATGTCCTGTTCCACTCACAATGAAAACACGTTCGTTCTAGATTGTTGGACTTGCAGATTGAGACGTAAACACTTTTCAGACAATCCATGGAAAAAGCTGTTAAAGGGTCCACTGACGTGATATTGTTTCTGAAAGATAACATTTCACTACTAGATTTAGGGAAAAATTTACAAAGGTTCTGTACGCTTTTAGAAGATACATTTTAAGAATTGTGAACGTGGTTTTTGTTGACTTGTGAGTTTATTTTAACGTGGTGACAGCCCTGATATGGTCCCTTACGGTCGGCTGGGCTATAAGCAACATTACCTTACCTTACCAATGATAACAATCATAACAAACATGATAAAAAAATAATAAACATGATAAACATAACAAACAATAATAATAAACAAAAACATAAAAAAATAACACTAATAATAATAACAGTAATAATAAAGACCGCCTTTAAACAAAAAAGAAGGGGAAGAAAAGGCCTAAAACAAATGCCCCCAAAAATAGCAAAGGCGGGGGTGGTGGAGGGACTAAAAAAAAGTAGTACTAATAACGTAATAATAATACACATAATTACAAAATGCGTAAGAACAATAAACGTAATCCTAATCAACATAATAAACAGAAACATCAACATAAACACAATAATAGTGAAAATATTAATAAGAATAATGAAATAATGACATGGCCTAGCCAATGCAACCAACGCCGTCTCAGCAAGGGTATACATGGGAGGCCAGCGTGAGACATGACTTCGTGTTGGTCACTTGTCTCGCCGGGAGATGCCGAGTATACGCCTGAGGTGGAAGGAACTGAGCCTAATAATAAGGGTAATAAACATAATAATGATGATAATAAAAACAATAAACATAATAGTAGTAGCATAAGCATAATAATATTAAACATGGTAATAATAACAAACATAATAATAACAATCACAACACACATAATGATAATAATAGTAAACATAACAGTAAACATAATAATAAGAAGAAGAAACAAAAACTTAAACAATAATAATAATAACGATAATAATGAAATAATGACATGGCCCAGCCAATGCAACCAGCGCCGCCTCAGCAGGGTATACATGGAAGGGAGGCCAGCGCCAGACAGGACTTGTGTGTGTGTCACTCTGTCTCACCAGGAGATGCCAGTGTACCCGAGTGTACTGCCCAGCGCAGAGTTGTGTGTGTGTACGCCCCTGAGTGTAGCCTGAGACGGACTTGGGTCACTCTTGACCATGCCGCCAGACAGGACTTGTGTGTGTGTCACTCTGTCTCACCAGGAGATGCCCAGGTGTAACGCTGTGGTGTTGTAATGAATGAGTCCTGAGTGAATGAAACCATCATAATATAATATAACAAACATAATAGTAATTATGAACATAATGATAGTAAACATGATAATAATAATAATCAAAACAAACAAGATAAACATGGCAAACATAACAATAACAATAAACATAATAATAAACAAAAACAAACACAATTATAACGCTAATGATAATAATAATATTAATAACAGTAAAGACCGCCTTAAAATAAAAACGAAGAAGGGGGAAGAAAAGGCCTAAAACAAAAGCCCCCCATAAATGCAAAGGCGGGGGTGGTGGAGGGACAAAAAAAAAGTTCTAATAGCGTAATGATAATACACATAATTACAAAATGCATAATAACAGTTAACGTAATCCTAATCAACAATAATAAACAAAACATCAACATAAACACAGCAATAATAATAATGAAAATATAAATAATAATGAAATAATGACATGGCCCAGCCAGTGCAACCAACGCCGTCTCAGCAGGGTATACATGGGAGGCCAGCGCGAGACAGGACTTGTGTGTTGGTCACCCTGTCTCGCCAGATGCCGAGTATACGCCTGAGGCCTCTAAGGTGGAAGGAATTTAGCCTACTAATATCAAACATAATAATAATGATAATAACAATAAACATAATAGTGGTTATAAACATAATAATAAACATGATGATATTAATAAACATAACAATGAAACAATCCTCGCAAACTAATGAAAATAGCAAACATAATAACAAACAATAATGATAAACATAGTAATAAACAAAAACAAACACAATTATAAAACTAATAATGATTACAACAATCATAATAACAATGATAATAAAGACCGCCTTAAAACAAAAAAGAAGGGGGGGGGGGGGTGGAAGGTCTAAAACAAAAGCCCCCTCCCCCCCCCAAAAAAAAAAAAAAAGAGCAAAGGCGGGGGTGGTGGAGGGACTAAAAAAAAAAGTACTAATAACGTAATGATAATAAACACCTAATCACAAAACACATAATAAACGTAATCCTAATCAACATAATAGTGAACACAGCAATAATAAACAGTAAGATGATGCACATAGTAAATAATAATAAAGATCATAATAACAAACAACAATAATAGCAAACATGATAATTATAATAATAAACATTATAAACGTAAACATAAACACTACTACTACTGATAACAATAATGACATGGCCCAGCCATGGGAGGGAGGCCAAGCAAGACAGGACTTGTGTGTTGCTTCCCCTGTCTCGCCGGGAGATACCGAATATAGGCCGGAGGCATCTGAGGTGGAAGCGAAGGAATTGAGCCTAATAATAAGCATAATAAACATAACAATGATGATGATGATCATGATAAAAATAACAGTAATGAACAAGATAATAGTACACATAGTAATAATGAACATAATGGTTACAACCATAACAAACATAATAATAACAGTAATAATAAACATAATAAACATAAACGTAAACATAAATACAATAACACTAATAATATAATAATAATAATAATAATAATAATAAGACCGCCTTAAAACAAAAAAAGAATGGGGCTAAAAGGCCAAACACAAAAGCCCCCCCCCCCCCCCCCCCCCAAATAGCAAAGGCGGGGGTGGTGGAGGGACTAAAAAACAATGATAATAACGAAATAATAAACATAATTACAACACGCATAATAACAAACTGAATAATCATAACCATGACCATTATGGCCCTTTGCTTTCGGCTGGGCTATAAGCAACATTACCTTACCTTCCACACTCTGTCCTGGGGCATCTGTTGTCCCTTTTCCACACTCTGTCCTGGGGCATCTGTTGTTCCTCTTCCACACTCTGTCCTGGGGCATCTGTTGTCCCTCTTCCACACTCTGTCCTGGGGCATCTGTTGTCCCTTTTCCACCTTCTATTCTGGGCATCTGTTGTCCCTCTTCCACCTTCTGTCCTGGGCATCTGTTGTCCCTATTCCACTTTCTGTCCTGGGGCATCTGTTGTCCCTCTTCCACCTTCTGTCCTGGGGCATCTGTTGTCCCTCTTCCACCCTCTGCCATGGGGCATCTGTTGTCCCTTTTCCACCTTCTATTCTGGGCATCTCTTGTCCCTCTTTCACCTTCTGACCTGGGGCATCTGTTGTCCCTCTTCCACTCTCTGTCCTGGGGCGTCTGTTGTCCCTCTTCCACCTTCTGTCCTGGGCATCTGTTGTCCCTCTGTCCTGGCATCCGTTGTCCCTCTTCCACCTTCTGACCTGGGGCATCTGTTGTCCCTCTTCCACCTTCTATCCCGGCATCTGTTGTCCCTCTTCCACTTTTGATCCTTGGGCATCTGTTGTCTCTCTTCCACCTTCTGTCCTGGGGCATTTGTTGTCCCTCTCCACCTTCTGACCGGCATTTGTTGCCCCTCTTCCACCTGTCCTGGGGCATTTGTTGTCCTTCTTCCACACTGTTCTGGGGCATCTGTTGTCCCTCTTCCACCTTCTGACCCTGGGGCATCTGTTGACCCTCTTCCACCTCTGTCCTGGGGCATTTGTTGTCCCTCTTCCACACTGTCCTGGGGCATCTGTTGTCCCTCTTCCACCTTCTGCCTGGGGCACTGTTGTCCCTCTTCCACACTCTGTCCTGGGCATTTGTTGTCCCCCTTCCACACCTGTCCTGGGGCATTTGTTGTCCCTCTTCCACCTTCTGTCCTGGGGCATGTTGTCCCTCTTCCACCTTCTGTCCTGGGGCATTTGTTGTCCCTCTTCCACACTGTCCTGGGGCATTTGTTGTCCTTTTCCACACTGTCCTGGGGCATTTGTTATCCCTCTTCCACCTGTCTGGGGCATTTGTTGTCCCTCTACCACACTCTGTCCTGGGCATCTGTTGCCCCTCTCTCACATTCTGTCCTGGTGCATTTGTTGTCCCTTTTCCACACTCTGTCCTGGGGCATCTGTTGTCCCTCTTCCACCTTCTGGCCTGGGGCATCTGTTGTTCCTCTTCCACCTTCTGACCTGGGGCATCTGTTGTTCCTCTTCCACCTTCTGTCCTGGGGCATTTGTTGTCCCTCTTCCACCTTCTGACCTGGGCATCTGTTGTCCCTCTTCCACCTTCTATTCTGGTCATCTGTTGTCCCTCTTCCACCTTCTGTCCTGGGGCATCTGTTGTCCCTCTTCCACCTATCCTGGGGCATCTTTTGTCCCTTTTTGTACTCCCCGTTCTTATAGAACGGGGAGTACTTTAGAATGGGAACGAAGAAATGCTGTCCTGTGTGTGTGTGTCCGTCCGTCCGTGGTCAAAATGTGTTCCACTCGCTCCTGACAAAACTACTGGGCCGATCTTTCTGAAAATTTGTAGGTATGTTCATTATGGGCCACGGATGATGCCCGATGTTTTAGTTTACCGCTATAGCCTACTAACGGCTGTAAGGGCCGTTACAGTTTTTCTTCTTTATGGAATATCTCAGAAAGTACTTGGCCGATCTTTGTAAAAATGAGCAGGTACGTTCATTATGGGTTACAGATGATGCCCGATGTTTTAGTTTACCCCGTTATAGCCGTTACTAACGGCTGTAACGGCCTGTAACGGTTTTTCTTCTTTATGGAATATCTCGGAAAGTACTTGGCCGATATTTCTGAAAATTTGTAGGTATGTTCATTATGGGTCACAAATAATGCCCAATGTCTTAGTTTACCGTTATAGCCGTTATTAACGGCTGTAACGGCCTGTAACGGTTTTTCTTCTTTATGGAATATCTCAAAAGTACTTGGCCGATCTTTGTAAAAATGAGCAGGTACGTTCATTATGGGTCACAGATGATGCCCGATGTTTTAGTTTACCCCGTTATAGCCGTTACTAACGGCTGTAACGGCCTGTAACGCTTTTTCTTCTTTATAGAATATCTCAGAAAGTACTTGGCCGATCTTTCTGAAAATTTGTAGGCGTGTTCATTATGGGTCATGAATAATGCCCGATGTTTTAGTTTACCGTTACAGCCGTTACTAACGGCTGTAACGGCATGTAACGGTTTTTCTTCTTTATGGAATATCTCAGAAAGTACTTGGCCGACCTTTATGAAAATTAGCAGGTATGTTCATTATGGGTCACAGATGATGCCCGATGTTTTAGTTTACCCCGTTATAGCCGTTGCTAACGGCTGTAACGGCCTGTGAGTTTTTTCTTCTTTATGAAATATCTCAGAAAGTACTTGGCCGATCTTTCTGAAAATTTGTAGGTATGTTCATTAATGGTCACGGATGATGCCCGATGTTTTAATTTACCGTTAGAGCCGTTACTAACGGCTGCAACGGCCTGTAACGGTTTTTCTTCTTTATGGCGTATCTCAGAAAGTACTTGGCCGATCTTTCTGAAAATTTGTAGGTATGTTCATTATGGGTCACGAATAATGCCCGATGTATTTGTTTACCATTAGAGCCGTTACTAACGGCTGTAACGGCCTGTAACTTTTTTCTTCTTTATGGCATATCTCAGAAAGTACTAGACCGATCTTTCTGAAAATTTGTAGGTATGTTCATTATGGGTCACGAATAATGCCCGATGTTTTAGTTTACCGTTATAGCCGTTACTAACGGCTATAACGGCCTGTGACGGTTTTTCTTCTTTATGGAATATCTCATGAAGTACTTGGCCGATCTTTGTGCAAATTAGCAGGTATGTTCATTATGGGGTCACGGGTAATGCCTGTTTTTTTAGTTTACCCCGTTATAGCCGTTACTAACGGCTGTAAAGGCCTGTAACGGTTTTTCTTCTTTATGGAATATTCTCAGAAAGTACTTGGCCGATCTTTGTGAAAATTAGCAGGTATGTTCGTTATGGGACACGGATGATGCCCGATGTTTTAGTTTGTTACAGCCGTTACTAGTGGCTGTAACGGCCTGTAACGGTTTTTCTTCTTCATGGAATATCTCAAAGTACTTGGCCGATCTTTGTGAAAATTAGCAGGTATGTTCACTATGGGTTACGGATGATGCCCGATGTTTTAGTTTAACGTTATAGCCGTTACTAACGGCTGTAACGGCTCATAATGGTTTTTGTTCTTTTTGGAATATCTCAAGTACGTGGCCGAACTTGCTGAAAATGTGTAGGCATGTCCCTTATGGGCGACGGATGATGCCCGACGTTTTAGTTTATCGTTGTAGCCGTTACTGACGGCTGTAACGGCCCATAATGGTTTTTCTTTTTTATGGAATGTCTCAGAAAGTACTTGGCCGATGTTTCTGAAAACTTGTAGGTATGTTCATTATGGGTCACGGATCATGCCCGACGTTTAATTTACCTTTATGGCCGTTACTAACAGCTATAACGACCCTTAACGGTTTTTGTTTTTTATTGAATATCTCAAAGTACGTGGCCGATCTTTCTGAAAATTTGTAGGTATGTTCATTATGGGTCACAGAGATGCCCGATGTTTAAGTTTACCGTTAAAGCAGTTACTAACGGCCCATAATTCTTCTTGTTGGAAAATCTCAAAGTTCCCGGATGATAATTCTGAAAATTTGTATGTTCATTATAGGTCACAGATGATGGCCGATGTTTACCAGAATAGCCATTACTAACGGTTACACCAGCCCAAGACGGTTTTTCCTTTTTGTGGAATATATCACGCGTATTCAGGATAAACTGGGAGTATGTTTATATGCTTTGCATCTTGTTTTTTTTTTTTTTTTTTTTTTTTTTTTTTTTTTGCACCCCGTTGTATCATCTTTATTGAATTCTAGATTACCATTCTCCCCCCCCCCCCCCCCCCCCCCTCCTGGCGATGTTTGAAATTGGTATTGTACTGAACGAATGTAGGGCTGTGTTTTGAAAATAAGAGTAGTATTCTGACCATAGGTTCTTGTGCGGTGCGTGTTTTGTTGTCTGACTCTCGCTCTCAAAAGTTTGGATGCGTGTACGACTTTTCCCCTACACACACCCACACCATACGAACATGAATAGCCAGGCAACACACGAGTTAGATTTTTTTTCTTTTTTTTTTAATATGCTGCCTGAACCATCAATATGAATTGTTACAAAATCAGTAGATGCTACTGCATAGTATACAGATCAGTTCACGTCAGTTAAGACATCAATACATAAGACACTTCAATCATCGGATATCACCCTCCGGGGGTTGCAACCTTGCCGTGGTCGGAGGGCTTGCGTGGTCCAGTGATCTTTTAGGCTTTGCTGACGGGGGCATCAATACTCGACTAGATGGTTAGTTGTTGTCAATGCTTCTAGGCCTGTATAGCCAAGCTGCTGACTGGCCAAGCATTACGTGGTAGGAATTGATGCCCCTGGTAGGGTCTCCCATGTCAGAAAGGTTAGGAGTGAGGGCCCAGACAAATAGTAACCCACCTTTTTCCTATTCTGTCTTCTGCCTTTCTTAACGGTTCTTTTCTTTCTTCGTCTCCCTTTCAAGCCTTCTTTTGCACACTCTTTTTCTCTCTGTGGTCTAATTAAGATCCGCCGCGTTCGCCGTGCGGTGCGACCTGTGACGGAGGGGGATGAGATCCTGGTGATTGAGAGGGCCAACGCCCTCAACACATCACTTTGGCTCGGACCTCTCCTAGACAGGAGGTACACTCTGGCCCGGGTGTATCAATCGGCTTCCCCTTCGTGGGGCTGGGTCAAGACAGGCAGTTCTCCGACTGGCCAAGGTAACCCCTGCAGTGCTCAGCTCTCTGTTCCCGGGAGTTGGGCATGATCAGGGGGGATAGGGTCAGTAGGCTTCTGTTTGTCGTATATCTCTCCTGAAACCTGGAAGGGGTCAAGACAATGAGTTCTTGGCCCTGGCCCCTTAGTTGGACTCCATGGTGGGTGGGTAAGGGAGAGATGAAATTTCTAAACATAAATCATGGCTTTATCCAAAATCACACCCCCCATAAAGAAGAGGAAGGCAGTGGACCCCGTTTCTAGTCATAACGATTCCGACAGTGACTCGGATATGGAGACGAGACAGAGGACAGGTTTTTGGGCTTCCTGGCTTGTGGTTGAAGGGACAGAGCAGGAAAAGCCTATTTCTGCTCTGAGTCCTTTTGCTATTCAGAAGGGCTTTCAGGGTCTAGCAGGTGACCTCAGTCAGTGAAAAGGCTACGGAATGGCACTTTCCTCGTCCAGTGCAGATCAAAGAGGCAATCGGAGCAGCTGCTGAGGGCAACAAAACTCGTGGACAGAGAGATCCGGGTGACCCCCATAAGCAGTTAAATTCGACCAAAGGGGTTATTCGGTGCCCGGATTTGAAAGGTGTCTCGGAAGCGGAGATCAAGACAGAACTTGCGTCCCAAGGTGTGACAGAGGTGTATAGGGTGACAGTCAAAAAAGGTGCAGAAAGAGTGCCCACCAACACCCTCTTTCTGACATTCTGCAACCCTGTGCTGCCTCCGGTCATTAAAGTAGGGTACTTAAATGTACGTGTCCAACTGTATGTCCCATCCCCGTTGAGGTGTTTCAAATGCCAGAAGTTTGGACATGTCAGAGACCGCTGTTCTGGGCAGGAGGTGTGTGGTGTTTGTTGCAAGGCAACCCATGATGGGCCGTGTAAAGACCCGGCTCATTGTGCGAACTGCGGTGGCGACCACCCCTCCTCTTCACGCAACTGCCCTGTTTGGGTTCAGGAGTCCACCATCCAAAGAGTGAAGACTGAAAAGAAAATTTCGTTTTTTGAGGCCCGCAAACAGGTTGTTGGCAGTCAGACGTCAACAGTGTCTTCTTATGCTTCCGTTATAAAGAAAGTTTCCACCCGTTCAGTCTGCTGCCAGACTGACAATTTTACTTTCACCAAGACATTGCAAGAAAGACCGTTAAGCTCTGGTGGAAGCAAGTCCACCGCCTTCCAACCCAAAGTGGGTGCCCCTGGTGGAGGCAAAAAATCCGCCACCCCTCAGACTGCCCAGCAGTCTACTCCATCTGCTGCTGGGCAGATGAAAAAGCCAGGCCTCCCGCCTCGAACTTCCTCGAGCAGTGCCCGTGCGGGCAAGGGAGTTCAACCAAGTGTGGAGATGGTGGAGATGAGGAAGAAACCTCCACCATCTCCAAAATCCAGACCTTCTTCACCTGTGGGCAAGTCTGCCAGCAGGTCTGAAGACCCAAACAGTCCAGTGAAACTAAGCAATAAATTTGCTCCACTGAATGCAGACGATGACGAGGAGATGACCTGACTTCTCTCCTGTTCATCCTCTGCACCATGGATAGTAGTAAACTAGTCCATTGGAATATCCGTGGCCTAAATTCAAATTTTGAGGAGCTGCAACTTCTGTGTCAAACTGTAAAACCTTCCGTCATGGCTCTTCAGGAAACTAAAATTCAAAGCCAGAAGACCTTCACTCTTTCTGGCTTTAATATTCTTTCTAAACCGGCACAACCATCCACATTGGGACTGTCAGGCGGTGTTGCCCTTCTTTTACACAAAACTTTGCTGTTTAGTCCTGTCGCTCTGACTACCTCCCTTCAGGCTGTAGCTGCGAGAGTCACTCTCCACAAGACTGTTACAATCTGCTCACTGTATCTGCCACCTTCTGTCCCGGTTTGTCGTCAGGACCTTGTCAGTCTGATCGAAGAACTTCCTCGACCTTTTTTGCTGTTGGGTGACTTTAATGGTCACAATCCTCTTTGGGGTAGTGTCAGTTCGTCATCCAGAGGTCTGCTTCTTGAGGATGTCCTTTCAGACTTTGATTTGTGTTGTCTGAACAATGGAGCTCCAACTTACCTCCACTCTTCCACAGGTTCACTTTCGTGTTTAGATTTGTCGATTTGTGACCCCTCGCTGGTCCTGGACTATGAGTGGTCTGTCCATGACGATCTGCACGGAAGTGACCATTTCCCTGTTCTTTTAAAACCCTTATTAACTGAAAACATCTCTGTCTCACAACATCTTAATTATAAGAAGGCCAACTGGAATCTTTTTGCCACCAATATTTTGAAAGAATTCCAGGACACTGATTTTCTTCAGAGGCCAGACCCAGCTGAATCTCTGACTAACACTGTGATAAAGTGTGCTAAAACCTGTATTCCAATGTCTTCCAATAAACTCCAAATGCCCAAAACACCCTGGTTTAATTTAGACTGCCAACAAATTTCAAAAGTTCGCAAACGGGCTCAGCGTCGGGTATACCAACGACCTTCAGGTCCCAACGCTCGAGCCCATCAGAAACTCCGCGCCAAATCGAGACACACTTTCAAAATCAGTAAACGTCAGTCTTGGAGAAACTTCTGCTCCGGGCTGACATCAAAAACTTCAAAGAAAAAAGTCTGGAACATCATCAGAAAAATCAAAGGGAAAAACACCAACCCCTCCATTCATCACTTGAAACTTGCCGATGCTCTGGTCACTGACAAACAAGCTGTTGCCAATCTGTTGGCTTCCACCATCCAACAGAACTCATCTTCAAATAAATCTGCAGCCTTTTTAAAAAACAAACAACTCGGAGAGAAATCTTTATACAATTTCACATCAGACAACTCTGAAGCCTACAATCTCCCTTTTTCAATCAATGAACTGAAAACAGCTTTACAAACCTGCACTGATTCTGCCCCTGGTCTGGATGATATTCATTATCAGGTTTTGAAACATTTTCCAGAAAACTGTCTCCAGACCCTTCTTAAAGTATACAACCATATCTGGACCACAGGGTGCTTTCCGCCCTCCTGGCGGAAAGCCCTGATCATTCCAATTCCAAAGCCTGGAAAGGACCTTACCAACCCTTCAACTATCGTCCAATAGCTCTAACTAGCTGCCTCTGTAAGTTGATGGAGAAGATGGTCAACTCCCGTCTGATGTGGAAGCTGGAAACCGATGGCCTTTTGGCCAGTCAACAGTGCGGTTTCCGGAAATACCACTCGACAGTCGACCATCTAATCCGTCTGGAAACCACCATCCGCAATGCCTTTGTCAATAAACAGCATGTGGTCGCTATCTTTTTCGACCTCGAAAAAGCGTATGATACCACGTGGAAATCAGGAATTCTTCTGGACCTGCACAGACTTGGTTTCCGTGGTCACCTGCCTCTGTTCATACAGAACTTTTTGGCTGATCGACAGTTCCAGGTGCGTGTTGGCACCACACTTTCTGACATCCATGGGCAGGAGTTGGGTGTCCCTCAAGGGAGCATCCTTTCTCCTGCCCTTTTCAGCATTAAAATCAATGACATTGTGAAATCGGTAAGCCAGGGCTCTGAGTCCTCTCTGTTCGTTGACGACTTTGCGCTGTACGCAGTGGGAGCTTCTTACCCCAGCGTACAGCGTCGACTCCAACTTTGTGTCAACAAGATCCAGCAGTGGGCCGAGGAAAACGGGTTTACCTTCTCACGTACCAAAACTCAGTCAATCCATTTTCACAATTTTCGTCAATTTTTTGCTGATCCTGAAATTCGTCTGGACAAGTCCACCATTCCAGCTGTAAAAGAAGCCAAATTCCTTGGAGTTATTTTTGATCAAAAACTCAACTTTCTCAGCCACATTAAAAATCTCAAAACCTCTTGCCAGAAAGCTCTGAATATTCTGCGGGTCGTAGCACACACTGACTGGGGTGCTGATAAGAAAACTTTGCTGCATCTCTACAGAGCCCTGGTCCGCTCCAAACTGGACTATGGTTGTGCTGTGTACGGCTCTGCAAGACCCTCTTATCTGAAACTCTTGGACCCTATCCACCATCAAGGGCTTCGTCTCTGTCTTGGAGCATTCCGCACCACCCCTGTGTACAGCCTGTACGCAGAGGCAGGTGAACCCTCACTGTCCAACCGCAGGCTGAAAATGTCTCTAAATTACTATATCAGACTGTTCTCAGAACCACAGAATCCTGCCTATGACTGTGTCTTTGACCCCCAGTTTCAAAACAAATTTGAAAACAACCCTAACTGTATTCCGCCGTTTGGTGTTCGTATGCAGCCTCACGCGCGGAATGCAGGTCTAGACCTAGGAGTTGTGTCTGATTTTTCCAAGTTTCCAGATCAGCCTCCGTGGACCTTTTTCACACCAGAGATTCGTTTTGATCTCGCAGCTTTTCGTAAAGAGTCCACCAGCTCTCAGGCATACAAGGCATTGTATGCTGACCTCTGTTCAAAATTTCCATCCTGTCAGAAAATTTTCACTGACGGTTCCAAGTCTGAGGATGGAGTGGCCTGTGCAGCCTATTGCCCTGGTGCTCCTTCTCAGATACTGTTAAAGCATATACCTTCAGATGCTTGTGTCTATTCTGCTGAACTTAGTGCTCTGGTTCTGGCATTGAAAATAATTTCACAATCTACGAAGAGGGACTTTCTGGTTCTGTCGGATTCGCTGTCAGCTTTGGAGGCCATAGCTGGCCGCAACCTTCAGCATCCAGAACTTTTACATTTTTTTGAACTTTTTAGCAAGTTGAAAGCGGATGGTTACAACATTATTCTGGCTTGGGTTCCTGGTCATGTTGGCATCGGAGGGAACGAAATGGTTGATCGTTTAGCCAAGAATGCCACAAGAGAGAAATTGTCCAATATTTATATCCCTTGCTCAGATCTGAAACCCAAAATTAACGATTATGTGAGAGACCTCTGGCAGGAGGATTGGAACACACAGACGGATAACAAACTCCTTCAGATCCGTCCAAACCTTAAGGAGTTCCTCCCATCTACATCTGGTGGTCGTAAAGAAGAAACAGTTCTGTGCCGGCTGCACACCGGCCATTCGTATTTTACCCATTCGTACCTTTTAAAGAATGAAGAAGCACCGTGGTGCATTCCATGTCATGTGCCACTCACAATGAAACATATTCTTTTAGAGTGTTGGGACTTGCACGATGTGAGACACAAACATTTTACAGCAGAGTCCATGAAAATCCTGTTCAGATATGTCCCGCCTGATATGATCTTTGAGTTTTTGAGAGAGATTAACATTTTTCATCTGATTTAAGATTTTACGGATGAAAGATTTTTAACGAAGTTTCTGGTGCGTTTCTAGACGATGTCATTTAAAGATGTGTGAAAGGTTTTTTTTTTTTTTTTTTTTTTAAATGACTTGTGAGTTGATTTTAACGTGGTGACAGCCCTGATGTGGCCCCTTGCGGTCGGCTGGGCTATAAGCAACATTATCTTATCTTATCTCATCGGATATCAGCGTATCATATTACGTATCTTGATATAACTCACGGATCTCGCCGGCGCCGTCCACAGTGCCTCACAGTCGACACACTTGGTTCCACAGTACCCAAGCCACAGTCTACAGCATTAAAATAAGACAAAGAAGGATAACCAAGGTCCCCACACGGTAAACACAGCCGTTCACAAACAAGCGATGAAGAAGGAACAGGGTCTCCACACAGTAAGCACAATATATTACGTCGAACTATCAGAAGAACCGCAGATTCACAAGGCACAGTAAACCATAGAACTTTTTTTTTTTTTTTTTTTTCCCCAAAAAAAAAAAGGGGGAAAAAAAAAAAAAAAAAAAAAACCCCCAAATTTTAAAAATTTAAAAACCTTTTTTAAAAAAAAAAATTTTAAAAAAAAAAAATTTCCCCCAAAAAAAATAAAATTTTAAAAAAAAAAAAGGGGGTTTTTTTTCCCCAAAAAAACCCCCCCCCCCAAAAAGGGTTTCCCAAAAAAAACCCCAAAAACCCCCCCCCCCAAATTTTTTAAATTCCAAAAAAAACCCCAAAAAAACTTTAAAAAAAAATTTTTTTCCCCCAAAAAAAAAAAAAATTTTAAAAAAACAAACCCCCAAAAAAAAAACCCCCCAAAAAAAAAAAAAAAAAAAAAACCCCAAAATTTTTTTAAAAAAAAAAAAAAAACCAAAAAAAATTTTAAAAAAATTTTTTTTTCCCCCCCCAAAATAAAAAAACACCCGGGGAACCAAAAAAAAAATTTTTAAAAAAAAAAAAAATCAAAAAAAAAAACCACCCCCAAAAAAAAAAAAAAACAAAACAAAAAAAAAAAAACCAAAAAAAAAAAGGAAAAAAAAAAAAAAAAAGGAAAACAAAAAAAACCCAAAAAAAACCCCCAAAAAAAAAAAAACCCCAAAAAAAAAAAAAACCCCCCAAAAAAAAAAGGGGGGAAAAAAAAATCCCCAAAAAAACCCCAAAAAAAAAAAATTTTAAAAAAAACCCCCCCCAAAAGGGGGGAAAAAAAAAAATTTTTCCCCCGCAAAACCAAAAAACCCCAAAAAAAAAACCCAAAACAAAGGGGGAAAAAAAAAAAACCCCAAAAAAAACAGGGGAAAAAAAAAACGGGCCCAAAACTTTTCCCCCCCAAAAAAAAAAAAAAACCCCCCCAAAAAAAAAACCCAAAAAAAAAAAAAAGGCCCCCCCCAAAAAAAAAACCCCCCAAAAAAAAAATTAAACCCCAAAAAAACCCCCCAAAAAAAAAAATTTTTTTTTAAAAAACCGGAAAAAAAAAAAAATTAAAAACCCCCCAAAACAAAACCCCAAAAAAGGCCCCCCTTCCCCCCAAAACCCCCAAAAAAAAAAAAGTTTTTTAAAAAAACCCCCCCAAAATTAAAAAAACCTTTCAAAAAAAAGGAAAAAACCCCCCAAAAAAATTTAAAAAAAAACCCAAAAGGGGAAAAAAGCCCCCCAAAAAACCCCCCCGGGGAAAAAAAGGCCCTTTAAAAAACCCCCAAAA